>OZ026603.1:30201241-30296241 GCA_964020085.1 Micromussa lordhowensis | reverse complement strand
AATAAAATAAAGATTTATTTCGTGTCCTTGTTCGGCCCCTTGCCTTTGCCTTCTTACTTTACCCTCAAGAACTTGCTTCGAGCTTTTAAGCTCTCTGTCGCAAATGATCGAGTGTTTGTACTCTTTATCGGCTTGGTATCGGTCGATAGCGTCTTTCTTACGAACTGTTGCGTAAAACTGCTCGAGGATTTTGGCCCCTGGTTCGTACTTTTCAATGCTTTCGTCATATCCCTTTTGAGAAGCCCAAGACTTCCAGACTTTTACCCAGTTATTTGTGCTTTGTAAGGTGTTTTTATTCACAGCATTCTCCTTCAAATTCTGTATATTGTCACTTTCTTCTGAGCTGCCCGCCATTTTGTTTTGTTGGGCTTTCGCGACTTTCCTGTCAATCAATTTAATTTCAACTTTTTGCACTCAATTTCAACTTTTTGCACTCAATTTCAACTTTCTGCACTGTTTGGGATTAATTGACGTGCTCTCAGCCAATCAGCACGATGAAATTTTTGCATGTATATTATTCCACACCGAATTATTGCAAGCAGGTAAGTGATCGTTTCCTTTTTTTGGCTCTATTTGCAAATAGCCAAAAAAAGGAAACGATCACTTACCTGCTTGCAATTTCATGCCACATTTGGGGCAATAATTCGGTGTGGAATACTGACCCAGATTTTCCCCACAGGAGCTGCAAAATTTCGCCATTGCTATCAAATATGGCGGGAAAGTCAGCAGCTATCAGAGAGAAGCCTGGGTGCTTAGTACCAGTTCCTCGATTTTCCTCATTTCTACGGAGGAGGGCAATTTCTACGGAGCAGGGCAATTTCTACGGAGGAGGGCAATTTCTACGGAGAAAGCTGATTTCTACGGAGGAGGCTTATTTCTACGGAGCAGGGCAATTTCTACGGAGGAGGGCAATTTCTACGGAGGAAGCTGATTTCTACGGAGGAGGCTTATTTCTACGAAGGAGGCTTATTTCTACGAAGGAGGCTGATTTCTACGGAGCAAGGCAATTTCTATGCAACAGGCTTACAATCGTATGAAAAATAAGAACAATTTCACAGAGGAAGTAAGTTTTTATTGAAGACGCTGTTTGTTTTAAAGTGTGCAGCAGTGGCCCTACTGGGCCACCGTAAAATGGTGTGAGTAAACTGCAAAGCGGGATGGAAAAAGTGAATGCAGGCATTACAAAGTCCCCCAGTTCTTCTCGACGGCCCGGTACATAGACACGATATTGAGGCTAATGTTGTCTTGAGTCCAGACCCTCTCCTAGAGAAGAATGGCAGCCATCAGAGGTGGGAAATTTGAACTTTTTCTGTAGTTTTCTCCGTTCTAATCCGTTGAAAAAGTTTCCATCATACTTAATTGTTTCTCGGAATAGGTTCTGACTGAAAGTAATCATTATATAGTCTAAACTTACAGGTGTCCTGCGATACGTAACGGAGAAGATTTTGAAGAACGAGGCCATTTAATTCTGACGTTATACGGTTACCCATGTATTATATGAGTGGAACATCTCTGTCTGTTGTTTGATACATCGATGTCTAAACAAAGAGAAAAACAGATGACATTGTATAGAGGATTTAGCGGTTTTAGTTTATCCATCAGGACATACAAGTAAGTTTGACAACAAAAATTTGCTTAGTGCTATGATTAAAATCGTCAATCTTTATCATTTTTAGTTTATCTTAGATTTTTGAAAGTTTCATAATTTGGGGGGTTCTTCGAAATTCCTGGGGGAGGGGGAGGGCCAGACTGCTCCCAGAAAAATTGTGTGGGGATATGTGGTGAGCTTCTTTAATTAAACCCTTAGCCAATCTCAAATCACCAAAATATTTCCCTACCCTGTAAGCTACTTTAGGCCTGGCGCAAAATTTGATGCCCTATTTCGGATCTGACCATTGATTCAATACGCTATTTCACGCCTGCCTTATAATCAGTTCTATAGTCCAGACCGATGTTGAAGGTAATTGTTGGTCTTAATTGTTATGCTAAAGAAGTAGCTTCTTCTAAAAACATATTCAATGCAAGAGCAGAGAACACAGACCATGCCTATTTCAGACCCGAAAAATGGCTGCAACGCCCCTTTTCAGACCAAAATGGCTTAAAAACTATAGCCTTTGGTGCCACACATACTTATATAGCCAAATTAAGGGAGTATTCCATTTGAATACTCCATATTTTCATTTGAATTGTTTACAGTACTAATTGATAGTCTAAAACGAAAAATTATTAGACTTTGTTCTTGTTGGATCTGCAGTACTTGATGAATGTTCTGATTAGATGCTGATGTGTTGTACAAAGGACTCAAATGACTGGAAATAGATGACTAAAGTGAGACACTGAAACACTGAACGATAAGCCAGATATTAACATCGTCAATATTCTTTTTCTTCTGCCATTTCAAAAGAAAGCAAACAGCGGTTACAAACATTACAAATAGACAATGCATGCTCTAAAAACTTAACTGTATTGACTTGAGGTTTCGAATGTTACAACATACATGTTCAGAAATGTCGACGGTTATAGCTGTAACAAAATATTATAAATTTTAAAAAAGTGAGGCACTGGTGACAAGTAAAGATTTATAATAGAATCGCATAATTGAATAAAATCTTGCATTCTGATTGGCTCACGAAGCGAGGTACTTAGCGTGGAATTGCGAGTTGAAACGAGGCTAAGTAATATTGTTTCGCATCTACGTAACAACTGTCGTCAAATTATAACACAACAACTACAAAAACGTTTTTCTACAATGTCTTTTTCTACAATTTCATTCAAGTATGCCATTCAAGGAAAATTTATTACCTGACTCGTGAATTCCGCGTTAAATTGATAAAAAAATAATTAAAAATTAAATTGATACTTCCGGTAGATGATAATTCCGGTAGAAATTAATAAAGAAACAGCTTCTCACTGCCACCGTTTTCATTAAGTGAGGGTTTTAAGTCACTGATCAATAGCGTTTCTTTAATTTTACAATGCAAGTCAAAGTTTATGATTGTTCCAAACGTAGAACTAGACGCTTGTTAGACGTGCAATCGGAATTGCGTGAGCTATTAGCGATGGAATAAAATTTACCGCTATATTCAGCGTTTATAATTTGAAGTAAACAATGTCTTTGACACTGATGACGGGAGAAAATACTTCTAAATATAGTCGAATATTTTTAAAATTGGCAGATTGCGCAAAATTCGAGAATGTCATTAAAAACCTCCTCCCAGATTTTTCTCCCAAAATGAAAGATAATTCTCGCACGTTCTGGCTTTTGCTGACGTAAGTGGAAAGACTTAAATGGCAAATGCTTTTTATATTAAAAGGATTTAATGAGCTTTTAAGCGAACTTACAGCTAATCGCGTCCGTCTTGGTGTAATCCTATGTTAATCAACATGTCCCCGCTTTTTGTATTCCTGGAGAATCGAGGAACGCATCCCCCATATCCCGTTAATAGTTTAATAAGTGTTTCGTCCGTGCTTACCGGTAGTTTTTGAACGTGTGTTTCGAATATTATTGCCACCCAAGAATAATTTATTGCTTTAATCCGACCTGCTGTTTCTGTCTACAATGAAGGTTTCTGTCGAAAACGTGTTCTTACTACTGCCACGCACATTAATTAAACATAAGAATAAAAAGCACTGAAAATAATCTCTTGGCTCTCGTTAGCAGGTGACCAGAGAAGAAATATTAGGGGTGATGGAAGTTACGTGCTTATAAAGACACTTCAAGTTCTGCTTTCTCCATCGTGCAAAGAAAAAGAACTTTGCAGTCAAATTTACTGAAAACTGTAGCACAATTTCGTCGCTTTCACTGAATCTACAGGGAAACCCATCACTGGTAATTTATAATTACAAGCTATTTTTAATTCCCCTCAGAAGTTTCTTACAAGTGTTAAGGCGCATTTTTTTGCACTTACTGATTTCAAAGCTGTATCTTAAAACTTATCAGCTCTTTCAGCCGGAGAATTCCAGATGAACTTGTTGCGACAGAACTTGCACGAAACGGGCTTAGTGCAACCAAACCATTAACTTGTTTAAAAATTTAATTTATTTTTTTTGTTTTCCGAGTCATTCCGCAAACGTGCTATTTTAAGTGGTTTCTCGTTCACTGTACGCCTTCATTTTTCCGTTTTACGTTAATTGGGTTTATCGAAGCGATCGGTTATCTTTGAAGTTACTCTGTCGCCAGTCAAAGCGGTTGAAAATGATTGTTTAGCTATCGACATGAAAATTGTACATGAGAATTGTACTTGAAATTCTAGTTGCCATTTAATGCAGCCATCTTTCAACAAAATACACCACACCAAAATATTATTGTTAGCACTTCCAACTGCCAGTACACTAGCTTGTAAGAGCCTGGGAATGTTCTTAATACTGTACCGCCTAAGTTACGTAATTTTTAACATTTCCTTGCTAATTCCTTGCTAATATCACAGTTTTCCGTAGTCGGTGCGAAGTGGGAACTCTAAATCATAATTTGTTTCCATTCCAACAATCTTTAGCTCATTTGCCAGATCTGGAACGTTCTATTGTAATAAAGCCACTGCAGTTCGGTCATACTGCGTAATGGGAAAATTTCTGTCATTTTTTTTTTACCTTACAGTTCAAGTTTAAATATACTTTTCTCTCACATGTCCTTACTAATCCGATTGCTCCTTGGCGACCGGTTTTCAGGCTTTTTCAGTTTTGACCGGAGTTAATTCATATCAGTTAGTTAGTTGTGTTACGAGCTCCCTTATATCTGTCTAATGTGTCTTTATTTTTGTTGTTTGCAAATAATAGGGTGGAATTTGGACAACATTTATGTTTTTTCTGGATAGACCTGAGGCAATTAGCGTGTGATTGTAACGCCCAGCAAGATTTTGTGGGCTGTTTTTGAAACGAAACACTCACTAAAACTGGTGAAGTAGCTCAGAAAACGTAACGCGATTAAGTGTAAAAAGCCCAACTTTCTCGCTTTCCATTTTTTTTGGCTGCGGATACATCAATGCGGAGGTAGTTTGACAAAGAGCTAGAAGTGTTAATTTCACCTTTTAGTGACGAAAGCAATTCATCTGCTATTCGACGGCAACTTCCCCAATTTGCCCAATTTGTCAATATTTAGTTTAAAAAACCCAGAACGATGAAATGATATGTCACTGTATCATCCAATGAGCCATCTCGCCAGCGAGGAACAAAGTTTACATAGTCACCTTGATGGATCACCTTTATCGAATTTTGGTGTTTGTGGTTAGTTTTGCGGGGTATATACTCCGTAATGGTTTCCAAGTTATTTTCGTAATCCCTCGATCGGCGTAAATTGGAAAATGAGCTGTACAGAGATGCGATAGTTGAAAATAAGAAATTCACTCCGTCAATGTGTCAATATCGATTCTTCCCCCTTCTCTCAATGTTGTTTGTTTGTCGGTTTTTTCAATTATAATTTTTTCCTAAAGTTGTTGCAAACTGAAGGGAAGTTGTACCGTTGTCTACAGAAACACTTGCATAATAAGCGGGAGCGTTTTCTTGCCCAATGGGACACGTTGAATACAAATTAAAACGTATTAAATTGAAGAGGAGAAAATCCCTTGTATTAGAACATTCCAGTTAATCATACACGTTTGTATATCGCGAATATTTTCTTAATGTTTGGAAATACACTTTCTTATAAGAACATGCATATTTCGCAATACCTGAAGTCCTTAGGTTTTTAAAACACAGTTGACAGAAAACACAGCCAATCAGTTGCCTTCATTTTGCAACCTTCATAAAACATTCATCATTGGCCATAATGCACAGGGATCGATGTTTGTCTTCCTTGAGTTGTCATACAGGTGAATATTCGTTCTGCGAAAAACATCCCGGTTCCTTAATTTTTTCCCTTTGGATTCATTTATTCCGGTAAGATTTGCCCTTATTGTATGTTACACCTGCGCATTTAAAGGGTTTCGTTTTTGTTTTGTTCCTTTTGTACCATAAAGTTTCTTCAGTTCAGCACTTTTCCATTATGTGTTTTCAATGTTTCCTCCTCGACCTATCGGATGTAAACTGTTAAAAATTCATTTATCATGGAAGTAATTGAAGGAATTATAAAATTGCCTCTAAATGCGAAAATTGAACTTATCAATTTGCGAAAAAGGGATGGTTTTCAAAAAGATTTCATTTTACAAACCGTATTCGTTTCGTGTTTGCTATATTTTCTCATAATCCGTAACTATAGAAACTTTAATTAGCGCTCCGATGATTGACATTTTTCCACTTGCGTATACCATGCAATATTTATCAGCTGCTGCGAACATTCGAAAACTCGCTTAGATCGATCTGCATTTAGTGCAAGTCGCGAGTAACACAGCATTCGCTACATAACAGCCTTGAATTGAAAGGAATTTTTTCTCATTTTACATTAAAGAGGTAACAGAACTCCGATATGAGTGGGGGCTCCGCTAAACGCCGAACTCGAGCAGGCGGCTTGGGGTCTCAAGCAAGCCTAGGCGATGAACTTGAAATGCACGAGAAGAGCCGACCGCCATCTTCGCATTCGAGGAACGCTTGGTCAGACGATCTGTTAAGCGGCGGACATGACGAGATCGATTTTTCTCCACGGGCACCCGCTTCGGCCGCTGTGGACCTTCCTTCGGCTATGGAACAAGAACCGGTCAACCATCAAGGCCGTGTACCCGCGGATGTTCGAGCTCCGGGCACGAAAAACGTACCTGTTGGCTGCTGGACTCGATTTAAACGAATCATTCGAGGTAAGAATAGTTTACTCGAGGCACAAACTAGGCACAATTTCCCCCATGTATCATATATTTCGCCTAAGAAACGAGATCGTAGAATGCGCGCGATTTTCTTCGAGATCTTACCTAAATCGCCGTAAGAAATGTAATGTCACGTAATTTAGATGATAATTCTCTATGGTTCAGTTCTTCTACATTTTTTCTGTGAGAACAATTGTCTACGTTCTCTACGCTAGACTGGTTCGTTATTGTACAGCTCAATCCCCGAAGGAAGACAGGATGAAAAGCGAGAGCTGTAATTACACATTTGCAGAAATTTCGCTGCGTTGCTGTAATTAATCGATGGTAGATTTCAGAACGAACTGCGCTAATGTCGGTTTCGCTAATGGGGTTTTTTCATTACAGTTTGGTTGTTTTCTTCGATATCTCAAGATCTCTCTCATTTCGGAGAAAGATCTGAAAGGATCTAACTTATTTCGCCGCACATTCGGTTTGCCATAACGTTAAAAAAATTAATGAACACTCGGGCAGGTGTTTTGTCTGCCAATAATATTTATTCCAACATGAGTTATAATTTTCACCAACGAAGAAGTGACTGTTGGTGTACTTCCCTCGATAGATCTTCAGTTGTAATCCTTACGAATATGCTTTAAGCGATCGAGAATATTCCAAAAGAAACAATCTCTGCTTGCGATGGCCATTGAGAACTCGTTGTATCAGATACCTTGCTGATACGTTTTCTTATTTCTGCGGCAACTATCTTCGCAATAAATTATTTATACCACTTAGGTTTCAGTAAAATTGCTACACGATTGGGAAAATTTTCCAACTGCTGTTTAGAACCCGTTTTATCCAATAGAAAGAGATTGTATTGTATAGGTCAATGTGTTTAGGTATTATTGTCTCGAGTGTCGCGTTGTATTACTTGTATTGGTTTTGCGAAGCAAGGCAAAGACCAGTTCGACATTCAATTTCCAGTATTAAATAACAACCGTAGAAATGACACTCATTTTCCGATCCTAACAAGAATTGATTGCAATCTGATTATTCCATCGGGGTTTGTAATTTTCACAAGGAAAAATGCGGGGCTTGTGCGCAGTTTGAAATTAAGAAAAATTCTAAAATAAACATATGTTTGGGAACACAAACTGCTCTACACAATAGATTCACATCGGTTGGTAAGTTTTCCATCGCTACAGTCTGCTGTTAAAGGAGTCAAGGCGATCACCTTTCTTTCTACAACCTCATTACTCGGAGGGGAAACCATTTGAAGGAGTATTTTAAACTGCAAGACTGTCTTTGTTTTCTGAATCGATTATTCGATTATATTTTTAGAATTTACGTGCATGGTCAAATTTCAATACTGTATGTGGCTATCGCTGTTGATATCGAACAAGGCAACAGTTTTCATTGTCATTTAAAAAAAAAACTAGAAGGAGGTTGAAAAAAATAATTAAACACATCTGAACATATTTTGGACTCTTTCAAAAATGGATAAGTGTTTTAATCATGTCGATTAAAAATGTTTATTTATTTTGGATGTTCTCCTATTTTGCATATGTGAGGATCAATAACAGCTGTCTTTATTTTACCAGTATTTTAAAAAGTTAAACAGGTACAACTACAGTGGCTTAACTGGCAGATGTAACTTGCACAATCTAATATCTCCTTTGGCATTATTAAATCTACAAATTTTCAAAGAATTATTTTTGAGTGTCAAACAAAACTGTTAGACTGGGATTTTTGCTTGCTTTCATCTGGTATACTTTGCAGCCATTGGTTTTGTTAAAAATAAACTCTAAATCTCCACGATAGAATTATCACCTTGATGAGATAAATTTTGTACCAAAGAGTTGCAATTTTTTTTATTATTCTATTCTTTATTATATTTTTTTTCAAAAAAAATAAACATACAGCATTTGCAGAGAATTACAATATATTCAGTAACAAAGTCAAAAGAAATAAAATGCACAAGGTATTTCATGTACTTGAGTTGTTATTTTTCTACAGTTTGAGTGGCTTGAATATTCAAGTCTGAGTTAAAATCATCCAAAAAAAAATTTGAGAAGAAGAGAAATTCATATCTCCAAGGGATCATGTAATTTCCTTTTTTTATATAAAATTTTCACAATACATAACAACTTTTTTGGTGGCTTTCTGAAGGTTTCTGACCACTTTACCCGAAGGCCAGACAAAGGTTTCAGAAGATTTCCAAAGATAACCAAAGACTACCGAAGAAGATCCCGAAGATGCTTTGATCATATACCTGCCAGCAAATTTAAGTGTAGTTAAAGGAACAAAAATGTTATCAAAAATGATATCTTCACATGTGGGATACCACTAACGTTTATATAATAAAAGTTGTTATGCCAATGGTCATCAGTCAAACTGTTGGCCATGGTCAGAATTTTAACTTTGTACCATGACTTGAACCTATTGTAATTTAATACAAAAATCCCATTAGGTTCACCTATATATGTAGTTAATGTTTGACTCTGGCCATGGTTTACTGTAAGCTCATCATCCAGAGCCCCAAAAAAGTGCCGACCAGGCATCCAGGACTAGTAAATTTTCCTGCCGGGCAAGTAACTTTTCATTCTCACTTGCCCAATGGACAAGGGCCCAGGAAAGTTGTCTACCACCTAAAGAGTAAAAAAAGGAAACTAAGACTTGTCCAGGGCAAGCAAAATTTCATAGCTGCTTGTCCTAAGGGCAAGCTGGAATTTATGTTTTTTTCGAGTGCTGTCATTGAGGATGTTTTCTTGTTGACTGGTAGGGTTTTGGAGAACACGACAGACGGAGGATACTGACTCAGATCCTGAAACTCATGTGAAGACCACCTTGCGGGAGCTGATAATCTACCTGGTCTTCATAACCATCCTCTGCATATGTGAGTAAAACTGTATAGCCCAAAGTTTAATTTATGAAATAGCATTTGAATCTGTACCAACTCTCCCAAATTATCCAGGAGTCTCCTGGATACTAACCTTTGCGCAAAGTCTCCTTTGATCTTCCTTGGAAGATCGAAGAAGGCTCTTCTTGTGGACTACCGGATACAGACTGAATCTCCCAGTCTCCCATACCAGTCAACCAATCTCCTGGACAATATGATGGAAAGCACATAAAAGGCATACATTGTGTATTTTGGCCCTTTTATTGTTTCTTTTTTGTTTGAAAGTTTTTGGGACATTTGACACATTTTTGTGGTTGAATTGGCCATGCTCTATTTTGACCAAGTCCAGAAGTTAAAATTGGCAACCTCCCAGATTTTGATTTTTTTTTAGATTGGCCTCTCTGCATTAGTTGTTGGAAATATCAGTTAGTTTTACGTGACCTGATATACACTTGAGGACAGAAGTATTTAATGTTAAGAACTTGCTTCAAACTTTCACTTGACATTTGTGTTTGGTTTATGGTATTAGGCAAGACCTGTTTTTTATTGTTTTCCCTCCCCTGATGAGGCTAGTGTGATGTTTCTATGTACCACACTACAACATTTCGGCAGGCAGGAACAAATACGGAGCTTGCTATCAATGTTTGTCACAGTAATAGGTACACAAGGCATAATGATAGTGATGATTCTTCTCATTAGTGTAGTGTAATTCAAAAGAAGATCAAGCCCATCAGCCCACAAACTAAATACAGATGAAATATTGCAGACTGACAAAGACTGAGAAATTTTATTTTCTTTCAGTGACATTTGGAATGACAAACTCCACCATGTACTATTACACCAAAGTGATGAGAGGTGAGTACAGGATGTTTACTCTATCATTGTTTAGCGGTTAGTGTGAATTCTGGACTGCATTGTGAGTCTGATATCCAATCTTGGCTGAGTTGTTTACATTGCAGTTTTGTTTTAAGGCATTTTTCTCCACAGGCGACTCCCATACATAAGGGGGCTTGCCATACCTTTTAGGGGTTAAAAAAGTGTTTTTGGTACCTCTTTGGGTGTTTAGCCTCTAAAGGCTGGAGCTTTTGCGGTACCTTTTTGGGGTATTGAACCGGTAAAAGAATTAGACTGGAGATCATAATTGTGTAGTTTTTAAATTGGTACATCTTAAGGGTGAAAAACATTTCAAGCTATGCCCGCCCGCAAAACAGGATCTTGATACTTCTTAGGGTTTCTTTTCAAAATTTCTGACAAGCGCCCTTGGTCTTTATGTCTGGGAGTCACCCGCCCCCAGCCCCCGGTTGCTCTATCACTGTGCCACTCTCTATCAATGGGTGTAAATGGTTACAAGAAACTCAATGTTGGACTAACTCTGCGATGGTCTGGCAGTCTGATGGGGCGCTAGGACTAAAATAAATATTGGTAATCCAAAAGGATTTGTGGCTGCATTAGGTCTTAATCTTATCCTATAGCTATTATTAAATAACATTAGATCAATTACATTAGATCATTAGTTAACTGAATTTCACTATGCTTGTGTTAATGCTTTTCTTCAGATTTGTTTGTGGAGACAACAATGGAAAACAGAAACACTTTCAAGGATATAACCACGATGAAAGAGTTCTGGATGGTAAGCTAAGAACACAGACCTGGAAATTAGGAGAACATGATTATTATGCAGATTTCTGTTAAAACAGGCTGTGAAACATAACAATGGTATTATAATTTACAATGCTGGCAAAACAAATTTTAAACCGTATAGACAGATGCCTTTCTTTGAGAAAAGAATTCTTCCCCAAGTTAAAAGAGTCTGTGATTTGACCCCCCAAAAAATTCATTTGTTGTTGGATGGCAAAGCTCAGCTACAGCATCTCTCAGATTAGCTGTTACGTATGTGTGCAATGATTAAGTAGGGACATAAAATTCAACTTATTACTTCGTAGCAAAATATTTCAGTCTTTAAAATTTCGAATTCAGTGGCCGCAATAGTTAATAAGCGGTTCTTTTCTATGTCGATTTCTGCAGTACACGACTGGTCCACTGTCTGACGGCTTGTACTGGGAACAATACTACAATAATCAGAGCGTGTCACAACAGGATCTTGGCTACATCTATTTTGAAAACAAAATCCTTGGGCGACCACGCTTCAGACAGCTGCGAGTCAAGAATAATTCCTGTGTGTAAGTGAATGTTGACATTGTTCTCCCCTTAGCACCTTTGCAGTACATAACATGGTCTTACAGGTTCTGTAAATCTCAAGTACAAAATAGCCCAAAGCAACAATGTGCACTGATTGGTTTAAAATCGTGTTTCTATCAAGCAATTAGATTATGAGCTCAAGATTTATATCATGTGATAGAAATAGAAATCGAGAGCAAATAATCTAATTGTCTCAGTGTAAATCTAGTAGTTGACTGTTTAAAGCTTTATCTAAATCCTCTTCACAGACACTTGGAAAACGCCAAAAAGCAGCCCTCATTTTGTTAACAAGGGCACACTGCTAAGCCACTCACTATCTATCACAGAATAGTGAGTAGCGTAGCCATCAGAGAATGCCATTCGTGATAGAATTCTAGTAGATTTATACTAAAACTTGATAAGAACTCAGAACTAGCATGAGCTGTTGATGTAATGATGGCTCAATCAAAGAGAATTAACATTTTCATGATCAAAGTAAACAAGTTGTTTTGATTTTTTGTTGCCAAATTTTCCAAAGAAAATAGAAAACATGTTCTCTGTGTTTCTATCGAGTTATAAAAACACTTGTGGAAGTTTGGGAGAACTCGAAAAAGCTGGAGAAATACTTGCCTGCCAGCTCATGTTCCATCAGCGTTTCTTGTTCTACCAAACTTCCACTGATGTTTCTATAACAGTAATTATGACACAAGCCATGTTTTCTATTTCGTGGATAAAAGCATGACACTTTTGCATAACAAATAGATAATTTGCCATTGACGTCAGTGCTGCCATGTTGGATAACCACTGACAAGAGAGCTTTATTGTTCCTGTCATCCAACATGGCCACCAAGGTCTTTGTCATTTGAATCTCTCAGGAATGGTTGCAAACCTCCTATGTGAGCAGTGAGTTAAATTGTGTTAATATTTGTTCATTTCAGCGTGCATGATGATTTCAAGAGTGTTATCCATGAGTGCTATGCCCCTTACTCTCCGGGCGCTGAAGACCAGGAACCATTTGGCTTAAAAAATGGCACTGCGTGAGTGAAAATCTTTAAAATCTAATTTCCATAGTTACTCTTTCACTGCTTATTTTTTTAGGCAAGTGTGAGGTGCATTGCTACCAGCTATACAGACTTAAACTTTTTCTTGGACTCAGTTTGTCTTGCATGTGGCCTCTCAAGGTCTAGACACACTTGTTCAAAAGAGGGGTAATGATAGTTGTGGATAAGTGATTGTCTAATAAAACTGGGCAATAAGATGCCATCCACTGCACAACTACAATCTATAACAATTTTCTAAATTCATGTGCCTTTCTCTCCTGTAATTCATATGGGTGTTAACCTCAAAATGTATTATTGATTCATTTAATTAGTAACTGGTCTTCATTGCATGTAATTCAGAGATTGTTAATGCTCGTAACCTCACATCACCTTGTCGGTGGCTGTATGGTCAGCCTACATGTTTTTTGAAATCACTTGCATGGTACTGTAATGATTTGATTTAGCATCCTGGGCACTTATTTACTTTTGGTTCCTTGACAAGGGAGGGCACCTATTCAAGACAGGGCACTTATTCGGGGCAGGGCACTAATTTTTTTTTTTGAGAAACAACCAAATGTTCAAAACAAAACTTGACAGGTACTCTAGATCTGACAGCCCTGTAATATTATAATATTAACATATGGGCGCTTATTAGAATGGGGGCACTTATTAGAAAAGGGACACTTATTAACAAAAACATATTCAAAGGGGGCATTTATTGGAAGGAGAGTGCTATACTAAATCGAATCATTACAGTACTCAGAGTTTTGTGACACAAAATCCAGTACTATTACTTATCCAACCCTTGAAAAACCACGCCCAGGTGTACAATGCAGCACGATGCACCCATGAACTTTGGTATGCTGGAACACTTTCAAGTACCACCATCTGTGTTGGTAGAACTGTGGCATACAATAAACAGAGTGCAGGATACCAGGAAAAGTTTGCGTGATTGTGACATCATCACCCTCAAAATGTAGCCATGTTTCTGTTATGCTCCACAGTTTTTGTAGACATCTTAAACTATCGCTAAATTGCACTTAGTTTCTAAACCTGGTTCTTTTTGTATATAGATTTTATAACTGATTGTATTGCCGGTTTTCACATGACGTCACTAAAATTCAAACTACAAACCTATTGATCCTCCTGATATTTTGCTTTCATGATGTATAAGAGCAGCTGAAAAATAATATCCATAAACATTTTTGCTCAGAATGGGTTCTTGGTTTTGTGATAGACCATGCTTGAATTTCTTGAGCTTTTGCGTGACGTGACATTTGCATGACGGCCGTGTTGGTTAAAAAGTGACTTATTTCAGGACTTGTTTCGGGGAATTTAGCTATCTGAACAGTTCTTGTATTAGAAAAAGTATTATTTTAATGTTTTTTAGTTCCTCGAGAGATAAATTCACGCTTTTGTAGCAAAACTCAGTGACAAATGTTTCTGTTGGTTTCCGGCCGCCATGTTGGTGCCCATCCGGATGGGCACCAGCATGGCGTCTCCATACAAACCTCTATAAATTCGGGTAAAAAGTTTCTCGGAGTATCTTGCATAAGAAAAATTATTGTGACCCGAATCTTGGCAAGAGTCTTTGCATACCTACCTTCTTTCTTTCTCAGATTCTGGACTTAATCTATTGAAAGGTTTTTTTTTTTTGAATGGCGTGACACTGAAAACCAGCAATAGTTCTACATATTTCTTTGTAAAGCTCCATGAACATAGGCAATGGCATGTTACTCATGAAATAAATAAAAAGCTATTACAATTAATTATTGTTATTATTACCTAGCAATAGTCATTAAAAGAAGCTGTCGTCTATTTAGGCAGCTTAATTTTTGAATAGGAATTTCTCTTTACTTTTAAAATAAAATCCGTTTTTTTCCCTTAACACAGTTGGATTTACCAGACAGAGAAGGAGCTTGATGGCCAATCACACTGGGGACGAATTACATCATACGGTGGTGGTGGTTATACTATGCTTCTAAAACCCAAAAGGGACAAAACAGGGGCATTGATTGATGAGTTGAAGGTCAGTATTGCAGTACTGTTATATGGCTATAACAAACCAAATCTTCCACTGTGATTGGCTATCCAAGCCGGCAAGATGATGCCATCTTGACCGCCTGGGATTACCCACTGTGTCCCGTGAGAAAATAGTACCTTTTTGTCCATACAAAAAATCCTGTCTTGACCAAGCTTGTTCGATCTCTCTGCTCTTAGGCAGTCACTTTTAAGGCAGACAGTCAGGTTGCATGGCTTTCTAATGATGTCTTGCAGTGGAAACCCATGCATAACCTGTATTTTTTCCTGAATTAGTGTAAACAGGTTCTATATACAAATGTATAACAGGTTTAAATGGAAATCTTAACCTAACAGGTTCTTAAAATCCAAGTTCTTATACGCAGGTTTTACTGTACAACTTCCTTGAAGACGAATATATTAATAATAATATTGTTTTTGGAATTCTCTCTCAGCAAAACTTGTGGTTAGACCGTGGAACAAGAGCTGTATTCATTGACTTCACAGTTTACAATGCCAACATCAATCTGTTCTGTATAATTAGGTAAGTCAGTTCTTAGCATTCTAGATTCTTGCAGTTTATTTTTCAGGGCTTACTTATTGACTCTTTTAAAGTGATTCAACTCCTGTATCTCTTAATTAGAGGTGGTCTAGTTTCTGGTTCATCCGGGGGCCTCCACTTGCCGCTCAGGGGAGGGGGGGGGCGGAGGTATTCCCTTATATGAGCTGTTTTTGTATGTGTGCCCCCAAAGGGTATGGTTTTTAGCCCTTTTGGTCAGAAATAGGGTATCGATTTTGTCCATTTTGGTCTCAAATAGGGTATGGGTTTTGCACTGTAGTTGCGAATTGTTTATATTTTTTTAGAAGCTACTTTTTCATCATTGTCGATGAGACCATCAAAAGCCCTTCACAATCAGTCTGAACCAGGGAACTTATTATAATAAATAGGGTAGGGAAAATCGCCGATTTTGATGTTATATAGGGTAATGGTTTTGGGAAGCGGGTTGCCCACCCCACCTAATTTTTCTGGAAGTAATCCTCCCCCTACCCGGGCTTGCAGCCAGCCATGCCCCAAACAGAATCATACAACCTCTTCCACACATGTACGTTAGATCACGTTCAAATGTGTTCAAACTAATTCTAATATCTGGTCCTGCCGTGTCTTTCCAGACTTGTGTTTGAATACCCAGCCACAGGCGGTTGCATCCCGTCCTTCACCTTCCGCACGGTCAAGCTGATTCGATACGTCACCGCCTTCGACCACTTCGTTATGGCCTGCGAGGGCATCTTCATCCTTTTCATCGTCTACTACACCATCGAAGAGATCCTGGAGATAAAGAAACACAAGCTGAAGTACTTCAAGAGTTTCTGGAATGTTCTCGACATCATCGTGATTTTCCTGGGCTATGTGGCAATAGCGTTCAATCTCTATCGTACCTTTGCGGTGGACAACTTGCTCAAGGACCTGTTGGCGGACAACCAGCAATACGCAAACTTCGACTCTCTGGGATTCTGGCAGACCCAGTTCAATAACATGGTGGCAGTGGCCGTGTTTTTCGCCTGGATCAAGGTAAAACAACAACTCGTGCGTTAATTCCCTCTATAAGCTAGTTTAGAACTACTTTTGGATGTGAAGATACGGTTTTTTTCCCCTACAATGAAGACAGATTTATTTGTTTCCTTCTAAATCAGATGCAACAAACTATAAAAACTAATTTTGCTCACGTGTCCGAAGTTTCCCGCGCTTGTTGAGAGGTAAATGTCCCGCGTTTGCAGCCGACAGCATAGCCACTGATTAGGGGAGTTTTGAGGGGTGACCCAATGATTTGTTAAAAAAAAGTATCCTTCATTATCATATGGCAAAGTAGTCCCGAGGTAAATCTGAGCGTTTTGATTGGTCCCTTCTTGGTCGGGAATTCGCCTTACTGACATATCCCCGGAAACGGTTATCGGCGGTGTACTTATTAACCTAGCTGGCTCGAGTCGTAATGAGCAATACCGGCCCTCGGTCGATCTTGCACGCGGCTCGCTGTGTTCTTTCTGTACTGCCACGACCTCGGGCCGACTTCGCGCTCGGTTAGTAAGAGGTTAAGTATAGTTGTATCCCCAAAATTCATGCACGCGACCACTGCCGGAAAAAAAAATTCACGCACGTATGGTTTCGGTTTACGACAGACCAGCTCTTGAAAGATTTATCTCCAAAAAAACTGGATGCAGAAATAAATCTAATGGAAAGTTTATCGTTTGCTTCGTTGCCAGATTATGGGTGTGATTTAATGTAGCTGTTTATCTTACTCCTTAGGTTTTCAAGTACATCAGCTTCAACAAGACCATGACGCAATTGTCAGCCACTCTCAACAATGTACAGTAACTTTTTCTCTTTTTTAATTAAATAATTATTCTTATTAAATCTCCCGGTTGATTGACCCAGACAGGCAGACAGACTATTAGAGTATTGAGCCGAAAAAAGTGTAAAAGGTACTGCAAAAACTTCCGTTGTGGACCTTTTGAGGCTGAACACCCTCAGGTACCAGAGGTACCCACCCTCAGGTACCCAGAGGTACCCACCCTCAGGTACCCAGAGGTACCAAAACCGCCTTTTTAACCCCTAAAAAGTTCCACCCCCTTGGGAGGCGGGGGAGGGGGGGGGGGTGCGCGAGCATGGTCTGTCTCAGAGTACAATTCTCCTACCATTCATTCTCAGTCGATATCCTTTGTAGTTATGCCATTTGTTTTCTTTCTCTGTCGTAGTGCGCCAAAGACGTCGGTGGGTTTGCAGTCATGTTCTTCATCATTTTTCTCGCATACGCGCAGCTGGGTTACCTTGTGTTTGGCACTCAGGTGCGCGACTTCAGCACCTTCGAGGACGCCATGTAAGTATCAGACTTGGATATGATGAGCTCTTACTAAAATCCCCTCAAATACCGTACACGCGAATGCAAGCACAACTCGATGCACGCGAGTACACGTTCAGGCGTACCCACCAAAAACTTGTACGAGTGTACTACTTGAGAGAAACATTGAAAAGACTAGCCAACAAGGCTCAGGACGGCTTCAGTAATTCTCCCTTTTATAGTTTCGTGACTCGTTCTCCTCACTCGGATCTCACTGATTCCACGCGCGTACTTATAGACCTTGCGTGTAGACCACGCGCGTTATTTTACTGAGCCATGCAAAAGCATTGCACATAGACGCCTTACATTTTGTTTTGATTTTTTGGCATTTCGATCTGATCTTGGAATTGCTGTGTACTGTTTTATTTTTCCGTGTAGCTTTACACTGTTCCGTATTATCCTGGGTGATTTCGACTTCCATGCCCTGGAGGCTGCCAATCGCGTCCTTGGTCCAATCTTCTTCATCACATATGTATTCTTCGTGTTCTTCGTGCTGCTCAATATGTTCTTGGCCATCATTAACGACACGTACGCTGAAGTCAAGTCCAACATCGCCAACCAGAAGAGCGAGTTTGAGATCGGCGACTACTTCAAGAAGGTAGGTGGAATCGAGAGTGATCCACAGTGTAGTGGAAGCCACATCAGCCTTGGCTGGTTTTTTTTCCTCTATCCTGGTTGAATTAGAATTTGGAGATGTTGGTTTTCGTGGAGGGAGGAAAAGCGGAAACCCTCAGAGCAAGGCGAGAACCAACAACAAACTCAACCCACACATGGCACCGGACCGGAATCGAACCCGGACCACATTGGTGGGAGGCGACTGCTCACCACTGCACCACCCCTGCTCCCCGAACAATATCAAGTGCCTGTCAAGCACTGATAGGTCAAAAGAATTAACAAATCGATCAAGCAGGAATTTCTTTGGATCTTCCAGGAAATTCTCAATACTAATTTTTAAAGAAACGTAATGTAATTTATAAGAAGATTTAATACTTTGAGACTTAAAGGAGCTGCATCTCGGTTTTGAAGTCCGTCGTTTATAATCCGTGTTAATCTTCTTCATCTTTAACCATCCTTGTTCTTTTATGGTTTATAATTATCTCTTTGGTGTTTTCTATCTTAGTAAACTATTATTTTCATTTTTTTTTTTCAATTAAAAAGTAATTTTCTACGTGGCCAAAATAACTCAAAATGCCTTGACCAAGCTCCTTTAACTGAGTCAGAAGTTGCGTTCTCGTCAAACGAAAAATCGAGCTGTGAACTATGCGTCCTTGCAAATGTAAACCGTTACCTTTTTCTACCAAAATGACACCAAGGTGGTGTAATTTTTACACTCGAGTTTACTTTTCAAGGCAAAAAGGGAAAAAAAATTAAGAGAACAAATGCACTACGCTATCATTTTTGTTTTGTTTTTCGTCGTTGTTGTTTTTTTTACTAATGTAGGTGTTTATTGGCGTTGTGTTAGCACTAGTCTTGAAAGAACTATATAAAAAAATCGAGTCCAAAGTAATGGTAACCTCTTCCCAAATTGTACGGACGTTTACGGAAGGAAACTCGAGAAAATGTAGGCGAAAGTTTTCACTTTTGCCCTGTAGCAGTTACGTAATCAAAATAGGAACTCCCCTAACCAGGAAAAGAGGGACACTGGGAATTTGATTCAATTCCATGGGCGAATTTATAACTAAAACGCAACATAAGGACTTTTAGGGACTGTTTAGAATACTCAACATAGCGTTGCCAAAAAAAATGGCTTCGTACTCTCGACTTCAAAATCTTATTCAAAGACGTAGCCTGTGAAAAGCAGTCAAACGAGTCAGGGTGTTTAATTAAATGCATCTTTAATGGAAAATTTGCGATAAAACCTTGGCTGGATAACGAAACGTTTTAGCCGTGTCAAATAGTAATTAACCTGTTTGTAAAATTCGCCCGTTGATGAGAGTCCGTAGACAGTTTTTTGTTAATAATAAATAAACTTGTCTAATTCCCTGTCGAATTCTGTATTTTAAAAGAGAATTTTATAACGCCTATATCTTGTGCCTTCGGCGTCTTTGTGTTTTGGCCGCTTTAAGGTATTTCAATAATTTCTGTGCTGAAATATCAATAAAGTAGTTTATGTTTTCTTTCACGTTCGTAATTGTAGCCAGAGGAAATTCTCGAAAATTTCGTTTTATCTGTGTACCCTAAAATTCGTCTAACATGTAAATTACGCCATTAAGTCTGAAACAAAAGTAATTTTACAATCACCACTCTCAGCAAGAGGTGAAACATTCGAAGAAATTAAAAGCAAGGGAAAAAAACAGGTGTCTTAGAGTTTGATTTTCTGTGCCCGCAATTATTTTATGCAAGTTTCCCTGTCGTGCATTCAGTTGTAAAGTGTCGCTTAGAAACCATAGAATTGGTCATCTTTTTATTGGCTTTTTCAAGTTAACGGTAAATGTCACTGGCCTGTTATTGGCCGTGAAATTTGTCTCCGCCCCAAACACACCAGGTCTTTGCCCATTAAGAAGCTTTCAACAGGCTGGTGGCCCTGTTTTTGTCTAAAATTATGCAAGTCTAGAATCGTAAACCATTTGGCGCGCTAGAAATTGCATTGGGTTCTTTGATGAGCCATGTTTACCTAAAGGCTCTACTGATAAAGGCTTCCATTCGCGTGCGAAAAGTTCATCGGTAATGTCGGCATTTTGATTCGTTTTGTAGGGATACCAGAAGATGTTGGATAAACTGTCCTTCAAACGCGAGAAGATCCTCGACATCCAAAAGGCACTGAAGTCTGCCGACGTGAACCAAGACAACAAGCTTGACTTCGAGGAATGGCGAGCAAACTTGAAATCGTTAGTATTGTTAATGTTTTGCGCTTCTCTACGCTTAAGAATTAACTCAAGCTAAAAAAATGCCTTAAGGTCTCTCCTTTTTATTCAACGCTGTTTCCAAGGTTCAGCCGTGAACTAATAATTCATGTAGAAGGTATTCAATTGCACATGCATATTGAAATATTGCTTTCAAATCTCCAAGTGTCCCTTTTAATAAATAATAAGCAAATATACGCGGGTTCTTTTTCGTAGCAACATTCGCAGGTTTTCAGTACCTCCCGTGTCACGAATACCTATTTAAGTTTATCAGTGATATGTTAAATTCTCTTAACTGATCCGCGTACAACACTCAACTCTTCCTCCACACTTAATGCTCAGTCGACGATACAAATACACAGCAACAATTCGAAATACCATTACACCTGCAGCTGATCTGTCTATCGATTTCTGTACGACAATGCAATCTTTTCGCATCTCAATTCGATTTCCCAGTTTTTACATTTGTATTTCACGTTAAGGTTTCTAGGTAGACCTGTTATTTTTCTTCGGTGTGATGGTTCGAGGAACTCGATTGAAACCATCTGCAAATGAAGCAAAACATGTGGTGCAGCTGAGACAACGGTGTTCGACTTTAAAACCGTCTAGTTGCATGTTGGCTCTGTGCGAATTTCTAAACAAACACATAGTCGTTCAACTTTGAGCCAGTAAGTTTTCTTCCGGCACAGAATAGATGTAACATTGTTAAATGTTTACCATTGGAGAGTGAAATGCCGCGAAGTGGCTATTTTCTTAGCTGTTTGTGGTCTAATAAATTATTATCCCTGGCGAGATCGAAGCTATATGTATCAGATGCGGTATAGAAATGAAACATTTTGTTACAAAATTTCACCGATCATCGCTGCGTGAGTGGAAGCCAAATACGATTCGCGAAAGGGTGCGGCAAGGTCATTCAGTGATCAAACTTCAGCCTCAAGCTGCCAGTGCCAATGCGTGTAAGTCATTAGAATCAAGAGCGTGCTCAGTAAGAGACATTTCCTTGATCTTGTATGTTAAGAGGAAGTATTGTGTCGTTTTTGTTAGGCGTGGCCATGCTGATGCAGAAATCGAAGCGGTTTTTGCCAAGTACGACTTGGATGGTGACAGAATCTTGGACGAGGAGGAACAGAGAAAGATGCAAGAAGATCTTGAAGGACAGAAGGTCAGAGTTCTTGTCCATTTTGGTCTAAACTCGAGCACTTGTCTGTTGTTTAGAGTGCCATCCTCTCATAATGCCCTGCGTGAGTTTTGTACCGCAGAAATAGAAATAGTCATCCAGGTGTGCAGTTGAGCTTTTGTGAGAATCTCATGTAGAAATGGCAGCGCTGAACTTCCGCATTCCAGTATGTTGCCCTTTCCGCTTTCGTTTTATTGGAAAGGTGAAACGTGTCATGCAATCTTATGCCAGTTATTTGGGTCAACAGACAACCAAACCACCCTAGACTAACAGTGGTCTCTCTTTCGCTTAGTTCATCGTGCGTGACGCGAAAGAAAACCGCGTGAAAATACGTCCGCGAGAAGCGTGCTTTTCTTTGTCCCAGGATTTTTTCTCGCGTTTTATTTAGTC
Source organism: Micromussa lordhowensis (assembly GCA_964020085.1). Taxonomy (NCBI): domain Eukaryota; kingdom Metazoa; phylum Cnidaria; class Anthozoa; order Scleractinia; family Lobophylliidae; genus Micromussa; species Micromussa lordhowensis. The sequence continues at coordinate 30,274,100 of OZ026603.1, read as the reverse complement.
AACCACTTCTCTAGCGGTTTCTAACTCGCATCTTATTCCTTGCATCATGTAGGCTGAACTGAACGATGAAATCGAGGAGATGGAACGAGCCAAAGAAACAAAGAGCGGACGCCCTAAAAGCGCGAGCAATGTCAGCAGCGATGACAGCGACGATGATGAAGGGTCCACTGGCGGACTGAGTGCGCGCGCAGGCTCAGCTATCGCTCGACCCAATGCTGGCGGGGGAGGAGTCTCGTATGAAGAATTCAACGTGTAAGTTAACCATTTATTGAAGTTAAACTCCGCCACCTCTAACTTTCAAGCTAAACCTTGTGTGTAACGTAAAGGTAAAGTCTGCATACGAGCCAAGTGGCCCATCCGTAGCATGAAGCGACTAGGAGTATTTCTACTTCCCCCTGGATCGGAAGCTAGTCCATCGCAGGGTTACCCCCAGCATTAAATGTGCCGGTACCCATTTATATACCTGGGTGGAGAGAGGCGTTGTGAGAGTTAGGTGTCTTGCCCAAGAACACAACACAATGTCCCCGGCCAGGGCTCGAACCCGGAAGTCTCTGACCTACAAGGTTAAACTTCATGCAGCCGTAAATGAGATGGAGTGGCACTTCTTACGTAGAAATGTAAGAACAGCAACAAAGAGATCGCAAAGGGAGAACCTATTTTCTCACGTAAAACAAAACGTAAAACAAAAGCTCGAAGCGTTAACCATCATCTTCACTGTCGTTTGCGTTTCAGTCTCAGCCGACGCGTGGATCGCATGGAGCACTCCATCGGCAGCATCGTGTCCAAGATTGACGCGGTTCTTGTCAAACTTGAAGCCATGGAGAAGGCCAAGCTGAAACGACGGGAGACTATGGCTAGATTGCTTGACTCCATCGCTGATGTAAGTAGACAGCAAGAATAACAGTCACGAAACGTAACGCATTTTCACGCCACGGTTTTTTCCCGCGGGAGGTAACATTTTCTTTGTTCCCTCATCAGAGTGACCGAAGTGAACGCAGCGAACGGGATACGAATAGAGATCAGATGGAGAGACTGGTGCGAGAGGAGTTGGAGCGCTGGGACAGCGAGGCAACCATGAACCGCGAGAGCAGCCCCAGTGGTTCCCGGGCTGCCACGGCCAGATCCAGCCGCGGATCCCCGTCGCGAGCTTCCCAGGCCTCTGCTGGTTCTACCAGGACTCATGTAGGTGTTTTTTCTATTCTCAAAATTTCAATTCCCCTTACTGATTTCCATAAGTTTCTTTCAAAGTCAGTTTTGAGAAGTTACGTGCCACATCAGGACGATACCCTAGTGAATGGTTTTCTCCAACCTCCTTTCTGTCTGCTTGATAGCGTAGTGATTTTAAATTTGGATCTTTCTTTTTTCACAGGACCGCGATCGTGAAGGAGTCCCCCCTGTGTTCAACGAACACACTAACGTTTAGTTCTCACGGATGGAATCGTCTTCTGCTAAGAGAGCTTACTTTAAAGTACTGAGCAAAAATCAACATAGTCAAAATATAGATTTAATTTATTTGCCCACCTGTATTCGTCCACTATTCAAGCATATATTGTTAAATGGCTTCCATATTGGAGAGATTTCGTTCATTTACCTTTTTTAGTTAATTGCTGTCATGGAAATGCTTCAGAGTATAGTAATTGCAGTCGTAATTTCACATGGTTTCTAAAGGAAAAACTCTTCCCGGATCTATCCGATATGCCGTGAATATGGTCAGGCGCTAATTGACAGTCTCTATTTCAGATTCCGTTTGCTACTTGGAATCCCCAAACCTTCTTTTACCTTCTGAGTGAAAGAGAAACACGTGTGAAATGACGAGTTTATTAGTATACCTTACAGAACATGTGCATGTACGCCTTGTGTTTTGTAGTACTAGGGAGTTTAAAAAAAAACACGACGGCAACGGCAACGGGAACGTCGCTAAACAAAAGATTTAAGGAGTAGAACAATGGCTGTGCACGTGCGTTGTTGTCTGGAGAATGTAAACCTCAACGGCTAACTTTTGAAATTCCTATTTCAATTTATCGTCGTGTTCCAGGTTTGGTTTGGAGATACTTTTGACAGTGATAAACAAAGTGAATTACTTAAGAGTACCGCAAGACTCGTAGGTAAGATATTTTTTTTAATCGACGTTTTCCACGGCGTCATCGTCTTGGCAACTTAAACTCCCTACATTGTTTTAGAGGCGGGCTTATCATCTAGGGCGTAATTTATTGCAGTAGATTTGTACATAAGAAATTTAGAGAAGTCACGCGGGTCTTAAGGTAAGGTCACGTAGGCCTAATATAGTTGTCACGCGGTTTGCACGAGGTGGGAAGCTCCCGTAGACAAACTTCTTTTAACAGAAGTGATTTGTGAATACTCGTATTGAATTTGATAACCAAGTTTATCCACCCATCAAGTTTTAAAAGGTTCGGTTCATTACATGCAGGATTTTGATCAAGATATGGCTTTTGAAAGCAAGGGATATATATATAGGTCTTTCCGGTTGTGAAAGCGATTGAGCAGGAGAACATTTGTTTTTGTGAAATACTGAGTTGAAATTAGGCTTCAGTGTATGTTCAGGGAACAGTGTTAATGCTGAAGGCAAAATACTACTTGTTGGATTTGGTTTTGGAGCCGTTACAGATCGCTTCATTGATCCGTTATGAATCTAATAATAATTATTAATAACGCCACTTATCTCTTGATTGCACCCGACTGCTGGCAGTGTTGGAATAGCCTGTGTTCACACCGCATTGATAATATAATATTTATGGTAGATTGGCCGTCCTTGTTTACTTGAATGCATGATCATATTGCTCATTAAAAGGAGCTTTTAATGTTGTTTGTTGTTTGATCGCTTATTGGTTTACCATAGTTTATTGGATGTAAAAAATGTTCATTAGAAAGTGCTCAATTCAGTTAATTCGAGACGTTTCGGGAATAACCCCTTCATCAGTCAGGATGCTTCAGCCGTTAGGCCAGAATCAAACGTTCACAGTGCACGCGCGTCCAATGATGCACATGTTAATTGAAACATGCGCGCGCGAGGAGTTAAATAAATTTAAAGTCTATGTTGATGCCGCTGGGGGCAAGCGTTTTAAGTTTGAAGATCAGCCTTCTTTCTTCTCTTTGTCTGGATGCAGTGCCACCGTTCACCTGCTTGACCACCGTCACTTTCATGTCCTGGATGTTGCTGTGGTCGGCCAGATTAAAATGCTCGGCCACGAGAAAACCTCCTCCATGATAGCGGGAATTACGATTGTATCCCTCCACAGACCGAAAGTGCTCACCAAAACGGTCCGAAAGTTTACGGCTGGTTTCTCCAATGTACAACATATGACATCGCTGGCAAAGCAGGCCCGTAGGGAGGGGGGGTGCGATGGGTGCGCCCGCACCCCCCCGCAGACTGCTGAGGTCCACTTTTTTGTTAAAAAAATAAATAGTAAAAAAAAAATAATAGTGTTGTTCTGTTTGCCAAGATGCACCCAAGGAGGCTTGAGCTTGGCACACTTCTGAAAGATCGTGATGATCACCAGCCAGCCGAGTGAACAATACGGATTTACAACTTTATTTCTATTTTTGTTATTTTTAAATAGTGACATTGGCATTGTTATTCTCTACATTGTAAAATACATACGTAAAGCATTCTCTTTGCCAAAAAAAATCAATTTTGAAGTTCAAAATTTGACAAATATCCACGTTTTTAGGTTCGCTTTTAGCGACCTATATTGCTATCATACTGACCTTCAAAACGCACGAAATGCAGTCTCAGTCAACTTAATTTTCAAAATTTCCCGGGGAGGCATGCCCCCGGACCCCCCTAGTAAAGAGCTTCCGGCGCTCGTTGGTCCGTATAATCAACTGATCGCACCCACCCGTAAAAAATCCTGGCTACGGGCCTGCAAAGGATCGCATAGATCACGCCGGTGGCAGTACAATCGAACCGCCTATTGAGGTGAACACTTCCGCCCGTGGAAGTTATCGTATCAGTCTTCGCCGTGAAGTTACAGGTGCGACACCTGGGTTGGTTGCATGGAAATGTTCCTGGTGGTGCTTGGTCTTGCTCAGGAGGGCTTGCTTTGCGGGAGGCAAAGGTACTATGGACCAAGATGTCACGGAGGTTAGTTTATTGACTGGCTTGTCACACGAGATTGCGTGACGTGTATTCAGCTTCCCATACCGTCAACTTCCTAAAGTAACGACCCCCCCCCCCCCCCGAAAGAAGCGAGCCCTCCGAATTCCCCACCCCTTCCCCCACCCACCGAAAATAGTGAGGCCAAAGTTCAGTAGTACATTTATTTTTTTCCAATCAATCTCGTCAGGTGAAAGTTACCGTACGATAACTTGATTTAAGGCACTTCACACCAAGGGAAGGTACAGCTTATGCCATGAAGCGCTGTGACATGGACTGTGACATGTCAATTCGTGATTCGTCAGTTTGCGTTGCGCCGTGTTACAACAAAAACGGTGGAATTTTCATCAAGTAACAGTAACGTACTAACAGGAAGTTTTCTTTAACTTAAAATTGACAACTCTGTATCATTTCAACAGGTGCTCATTAATAGGAACGTTCTTCAAAATTAAATTGAAAAGTCGGCCAACGCACTGAGATATTTTTATAGCAGACTAACATGTAGAAACAGTTTGCGTGTATCTGACAAGCTTTCCTGTCGATCACTGACAACACGGTGTGGACATGAAGAGCCCCCATGTGGCAGCTGAGCTTTACTGCGCCTTTCAATAACATGCGGACTCTAAAATTGAAAGCTCAACTGACAAATGCGTTTTTCGCTACCGTCAATCAAATGTTCGAGGGCTTCTCCCAACTTCCGACTCTACTGCCGAGGGGTAATCAAATCGTTGAGCACAGTTCAGACAACATAGTCGGAAGCTGGGAGGAGCCGCCGAACATTTGATTGACGGTAGCGAAAAACGCATTTGTCGGTTGAGCTTTGAATGTTAGAGTCCGCATGTTATTGAAAGGCGCAGTAAACTGGCACGAAGAATTTAATTTTCAAAGAACTGTATTTACGAATTTCCGTCTGTTATTTTGTAAAAAAAGCTCAGTCGTACCACCATCATATAACGAAAGTACAAACGACCCCTTAATAGTAACGACCCACCGAATGTAGCGACCCCCCGAAAAGTAACGAACCCAAAAGGAAATTAATTCCCAAAGTAACGAGGTTCGCTACTTTGGAAGTTAATATTGTATATCGAGAATATCCTTGCTCATCTTCTGCATCTCCACCATGAAGTACAAATTAAATCTAGCATAATAAGACTAACAATATTTACCGCCTTGAGCAAGAATAAATACCAGCAACAAAAGTTCGCTCAACAGTAACAAAAAGATAACGCGTGCATTCAGTTTTTGCCTGACAGCAGACACGCGCGTGACGGAAACGTTTAGGTTCTTTGCAATGAGTAAAAACATCGCGGTTCTGTTACCAGAGTTTGGAGCTCAATTGACAAAAGTCAATAAGATCAATGCTGGATAGATCAGTTCAAGAAAAGTACTCGAGTTCATTTTTAAGACACATAAAAAAAGAAAGACTACAACGAGCTCGAGATACTTAATGTTACTATGAAACCAAGAAACACACTAGAAAAGATAAAAGCATAAATACTCCATTTGACAGGGAGGCAAAAGGCCACTAGAAAATGGCCTGGGTACGAGACAGTTTGCGTCAACGTCAATAATTTACGACTTCGTCTGTTTTAAGGTTCTGCGACACTCATAGGTATAGAAAACTCATTCACACACGCTTAGTCGCTCCTTTACTCTAAGATCTTTATTTACAGCGGCGTCTAAATACCTCTACATAATTTTCCCTGTTAGGAACATAAGCTCAAAATTTACTGTACACGATCAGCTTCCAATAAAACTACTGCGGTTGTACTCCATCTGAACGTTTGATTTTTTTTTTTTTGTTTTTTGTCCAACAAACACCGTTTGGTCAATCACGAGCTATGTACAATGTCACAAAAATATTAACTGACTTTAAAAAAATACCTCTCTTTTTCCACGTTCTAATAATGTACTTCAAATGCTTATCCAAGTCACCTTTTTGCAAGACGAACCGAACTGAACTCTTCTATCTTCCTATCGTTACAACAACTCCTATTTTTCAAGGGAACACCTTGACCAGACATTAACCCAAGATTTAGCCAACACGTGTAAAACGTTTACGCATTTGACAATAACAAATCTTCTAAAAAGTGGACAAACTATTTGCTTTCTTTTTGATTACAACTTCTTACTATTACCTAATCGTTTGGGGAGTCAATTGTTTCAACTTAAACTTCGGGTCTTGTTTCATCGACATGCTGGGTCAGACGAGACGCCGCTTTCGGCAGTTACTCGTGAAGAATCCGAAGAGCTCCGATTCTAGTTGTCCAATCACGAGGAATCCGAAAGTCAGGCGTCTGTTGCTTATCGTTCTCTGGATACGTCACGTTGTTAAGCAACACCCTGTCAGTCGAAAGGATTTTTGCATGACTGCTTCCGGTTTTAGTATCATACACGCCAGATGAGGAGATGATTTGTGCTGTCATCTCGTCCAGCTGATTCGCTGGCGGAGCTCGTTCGGAAGTCCTCGTAGCCATCGCCGCCGCTGATAATCAACACGTCCCGTCCCGCAGAAGAGCCCGGCGTATGAGGTGCATTCGGAGTCGAAGGGGACGTGCTTAGATTGGTGCTTATCGTGGTGCTGGACCCTTTATCGTTGGAGTGGTCTTGTGATCCTTCTCTTGGGACTTCGACAGCGGTGAGAAAACGCACATGTCCTGTATGCCCATGGAAGGAAGCTGTTGCTGAGGGGCAGTTACGCAGAGAAGCAGTGCTGGCGGTGATTGTTGGCAGCGGTAAGGTTAAAACTACGCCTGCGCTGGTGCCAATCCAGAGAAGATCCTTGCAGGCAAGCAGAGCTGTGACGCGCAGACAGGCTGCTTTGTGCTGGCGGATGATCGCATCAGAACCTAAGAAGATCAACATCAGCAAGCTTTAGAACTTCATATATCGGTATTCAACACAGTTACCTCTGCTCCCCTAAAGTACAATTAAATTTGGGATAGACGTTTTGAGGAACAATCTGGCACAACACTATATTACGTTTATGAAAGGTTCAATGGTTCACGGGCCACAACTATTAAGCTCTCTGGACGCATTGCGTACCTACAATATAAGCAAAAGTTTAGTTACCTTGGAGCATTTTGTGCACGGGTGGGGCCACGTCAACATCTGCCAAGCACTCGTACCGCGTGGCGTGGAACAACCTGACCGCAGAAGAGCTCTGCAGCGTAACCCACACCCCCATTCCAGAGCTAGCCATGCGGTACACAGCGTGGTCTTTGTCCAAACTACAGCTGAACGACGTCTGAGGGGAAAAGCGAATCACAAAATCAGCATCACCTTCTCTGCGGAATTAACCATCGCTTTTCAAACAATGCAGAAAACTTGGAAATGACAGTCTTACCTCGACTGCTAAGGTGGTTGTGTTGACGATGACAGCATTACAGCCCAAACCGCACCACAATCGACCGTGAATAGCTGTCATACAGGAAACTGCTGCCGACTCTCCAATGTGAAGCATCACGGGATTGCCTACTTCCCATGCGGAACCTGAATGCAAAATGAAATGCGTCAGTGCGGGGTAAGTTGCAATCCGCCACATTAATTTGGTCACGTGGTAAAACCGTCGAGCTGTGTAGAAGACTCCAAAACAAAACGTCTTAAGGTGGCTCAATACAGTTTTTTATTTTTTTAAGACTTTTAGAACTAGGTGCGATTTTTCAGGCTTGAAACTGTACTGTTTTGAATGGCTGTGCAATTCTTTTAAGGTAACTCTTCACTGAATCTTTCGTTGTGTTTAAGTCATAAATTAAGGTTGCAATGTCCTGTTGCATAGCAACAAACTTGACCCACTTTTTGCCATCAATTGCATTTATCTTAAAAACTAAGCCGGTGACCCCATATTTTTTTTAAAAAAATCTTTTTATTACACACAGTAGAAGAAACAGGCAAAATTAGAAAAAATTCTGTGGAGTAGATTTTGCTTAAATTGAAAAAAATGGAAATTTCAAGATTAGGAAAATTCCACTCCACAGGTTTTTTTACAATTTTACACATGCATTCCGGTTTTTCTGGTGAATAATTTTTTGCATTAAAAAAGTGGGGTCACCGGATTAGTTTTTGAGATATTAGCTTCGTGAATAAGGAATTTTTAGCGCGCGTTGTACACGCAAATTAAAATCTTGACCTTGCAAGATCGCACTTTGCGCACGCGTGAAGGCAGTCCGCTGCTCAGTGAAGCCCGCAATCCCACGCGAAGAGACGTGAATACCCGCGAATAGTGTTTTCTTTTTCGCAGTTGTCGTTAACAGCACAAGCGGTAGAGGAAGAGTACCACAAATACCCGAAGGTGAAGTTGGCCTAGTAAAAAGAACGAAAAAAACTTGAAGAGTATATTTTTCCTGCTGTTGTTTAGATTGATAGCCGGCACGATCGATCGTGAACTTTTCGTTCACATTCCAGCACAGCAGTTTAAAAGGATGTTTTTCTTCATTTGAAATTACCTGAAGGATGGATGTTTTTGAAGGTTAAAACTAGCGATATCGTAAACAGCTCACTAAATTTGGCGAAACAAAGTTTTACGAAGTAAGCCTCGGGCCGCCATGTTTTTTGTGAGTTTTGCAAACTATAAACCTCGCGCGCTGTCTCACGACCCCTCGAGTGATTGCGCCATTCCTCGCGCTGAAGTGCGCGTTAGAGCCCAGGCTTCTTACGGAAATATTACTGTATTGAGCCACCTTTGTTTTAAAGCCTGTTTTGGATGTCCCAGTGCGTAGGTTGCACTCCAACGTCGCAGATTTTCTACCATGTGACCAGTTAATGCAAATGGCCCATCCAGTTCTATTTTAGCCCCAGCCCTTGTTGAAAACCTTGACTGAAGCCAAGTAAGACAACTGCGAATGAAACGCCTAAGTGGTGCAAATTTAGATGATTTTGTCTGGGCGGCGGTACAAAATGGTCTTAAAAGCCTACAGAAATGCATACTCATGAAGAGCTCTTTAACCAATCAGGGCAAACATGTTCAACCAATCGTGACTTGGCTCACACGCGCTTACCCGCGCTTGGGGACAGGGTACATATTTACGAGTTAGCGAGTTTTCCTCCCGCGCGCTTACCACTGGTTGAACCCTCGTTGAATGTTTACGCGCGCTTGGAACTTGTTCTCTGTTTTCCCGCGCTTAGCACCGTCAACAGTTTTCGCGCGCTTGGCATTGTCAGTTTTCCCGCAGTGGGCATTCAGAAAACATTTGGTACTAAATTTTCCATTTTAGTACTTTTACGACGGCTGTCTCTAGAAAACCTGTCTAATTCTGCTACAAAAGAAGAATTGTCAAATACTTCAATTCTCACCTGGTTGTCTTCTGTAAATGTACAAGTGACCCGTTGATAGTGAAATGAAGACTTGATTATCAACATACCTGAGAGAGATATTGAATAAGTTAACAGTGTACACGACGTAGTGGCGTATGGTTACTGAATGGAAAACCGGGCGATACTTACAATATACACTGAATGGATCCAGAATGCTGAAGCTTTAACTTTGACTTCTTATTTTGTGTTTCCTTTGCCGGATACACGAAAATACTGGAAAAGCAAACAGCACAGGAATTAATAGAATTAATATTTAATTCACATGAGACTAGTTATTTGATTTCACTTATTATCTGTTTCTGATTGGCCAAGAAGAGGAGAAATGCAACATATCAAGATGTTGACAATTTGTCTAAAACCTTACGAGGGCAAAAGGTATTAATGTCAAATAAACGAAGTAAATTCTACGAAATAAACGTTTATTGCGTGATTCGCGTGACTCCATCCATCACGCAAGTTAATGTCACGCAGGAAGGTCTAGACGAGAACATACCATCCGTCCTCTGTTCCCATCCAGACAGTGCAAGGTTCGTCGGTGTCAAAATTCACAATATCCGACAGACTGTCCTTGAGATCTTGGCTGGCTCTGGGGGAAGATCCCATTCTCCGTTTCGAGTGTTTACGGGATCCTTTAGCTTTCATCTCGTCACAACTGGAGTCATTTTCCTCGAATTCAAACACATTTTCGTCTTGACTGCTGTCCAAGCCGTCGGCACTTCCAGTAGTCCCCAAACTACTGCCTTCGGGACTGAGTCGGCCGTCGACGTCGAACGGCGAGCTGCCGTCGGTGAATTTCCCGCCAAGAAAACTCTCTTGACCCAGTCCCTCCTCGTCTTCGGAGCTGCTATCAAACGCCATGATGTTTTGTGGACCAGTGACATCTTCGTCGCTGGCATAACCTGAACGTGAAATTTTGGGTGTTGTGGTGTTTTTGCTGCTCTTCTCACTTAGAGAGAGGGATTGAGTGTCGGATTTGGTTTCGTTTTCGGACTGGAGTGCTTCTAAACCGTTGAATTTCGTTCCAGGAACAGGCGAAATACAAAGGACTCGAGACATGCACACTGTTATGGAACCAAACGGCTGGAAAAAAATAATAACAGCGAAAATTGGTAAGCTTAGAATAAGTTTAAGATTACTACATGAATGAAACTTTATCTAAAATATCCTCTGAATTTTAATGGTGAAAGGATGTATGTATGTAGTTCTCGATAACCTTTCTTTGCGGGAAATCTAAAGCATAGCCCTTTTACTGATGAATTAGTTTTCTCTTAAGTCATGATATTTATGAAAGACATATCACGTAATTTTATTTGTGAACAAATAAGCACTTATTATTACATGACTAAGTTATTTCAGAGGGCCAGTAACTAAACTCAGCCAATCAGATTGCTCCATTACTGGTCCAATATTCTCTACGTATTGGACAGGCACTGTCCTGAATGATCTTGAAGATTTTCTGATAGTTTCAGTCATGCAATAAATCTCTTGTTAACCAAGCTAGTTCAAGACCTTACTCTGAGCGTTGGCCTTGTACGGACCTCACTGCGCTTGGTCAGTACTGTGAAGATCTTGGGCCAATCGTCTTCTAGTATGGCCCTTGCACTTGGTTAATTAACAATTATTCCATGAGCGCGCGTTGGATATGAGATGATAGATAGCCAACGAGGCGCATAGCGCCGAGTTGGCTATGATCATCTCATATCCAACAAGTGCGAGTGGAATAATTGTTTTATTAAAAACGCCCCCAAAATATAGAAAACTAGACTACAATAAAAACAAAAAGGCGCAAAAAATCGCGCATACGCTCCCCATTTTTGTAGATCATGGTATAATGGCTCATATACCATGATGGCTAAGCCAATGAAAACTCTCGAATTGCATTATCCAGTGATCCAGTTTTTAATAATAAGATTTATTAAAAACTGGATAATTGGATAATGCAATTCGAGAGTTTTCATTGGCTTAGCCATCATGGGCTATGGCAAGCGTACGCATGATTTTTTTGAGGCGTTTTTATTTTTTTTAAGTTTAATTCCTCTCTTTTGGGGGTGTTTTTAGTAAAACAATTATTCCACTCGCCCTTTTTGGATATGAGATGATTATAGCTAACTTAATTCAATTCAAATTCAATTCTAACCTGAATCTGAGCTCCCATTCTGAGAATGCACACTTGTCCGACATAACCATCACTGTTGCAAACCCAAACGTCTCCCGACCCACAGTGATTTCCCCTATCAAGCATGTGAGGTACTTGGCAGGGTGATGCACAAGTGAACTAAACCAACAGCAAACAAACCAAAAAATTTCAGAAACAACAGCAACAAGAGCAAACACTTCAGCATACCACAAAAGATATTCTGAAAGAAAACCAAATTATTCTATGGGGAATACATCAATTGTTACCTGCATTCCACTCCTTGTCTTGTTGATTGGAATACAATACTGAAACTCGGGAGGAAATATGTCTTTGGCATAGGCTAAAAAAAATTATAGCAAATTTTAGCTAAAAAAGAAAATTGTTTGTTGATAACAAATGTCTCAAAATTCAATGCTTACCAAGTTTTTGTTTTGCGTCTTCAAAGTATGCTTCCCATGAATTCTTTATTTCTGTTTCCAAGAACAAAAACTGAAAATCTTTTTCTTCAGGGCCATCTTCCCTATATACAGAGACAATGTATGATGAGTTATCTACATTTACAGAGTAAAACATACATGTACTAAGAAATACACACAAGATACCAGGATTTTGAATTTCCAAGTCCAAGGCAATGGTCTAAGAAAAATTACAAGGTGCCCAAAGGCTCCTAACCATGAAATCCCAGGTGCCCAACACTACAGGTTATATGAAAAAAGTCAATTTATCAAGCTGCCCAAAGGCAAATGTTAGTCACTTGTGGCACCCGGGTGCCTCTAGAGCATGAGCCTGAAGTCCAAAATGGGCAGGGATTTGAAGACTCAAGATATCTGAGCACTTGCTATGCAGGCTGCAGGGGCTCCATTAAAGTGGCTCAAAACAGTTTCCAGTACTTTCCAAGACTTGGAGTCTGATGGGTCATTTATAACCACATTACATTGGTTGATGTCAAAAGCATGGCATCAAAAAACTGTCTAATCATTGGTGAACAAGTTGTTGTTAATTTTGTGGCACAATAGGTTACCATAACAACAGTACAGCCTGTTAAAAACACCCTTAATTTTAGCTTTAAGTGCTTATAACTCAAAAATGAGCTCGGTGACCCCCATTTTTTATTATCGAATTGTTATCAGCATGATAAGATGTAATGTTTTGCAAGGTTTAATAAAGTTCTGCGAAGGGGGTTCAGAGCCACCTTAAATTTTCGGAAATTTAAGGAAAGTCTTGGAAAGTACTGAAAACTCTTTCCAGCCACCTTAAGTGCCTGGACCAGGCAAATTGACTGGCTATGAGCATGATTTGGCCCACCTGGTTTTACCATTTAGAGGAAACATTTTGTTATAAAGATGTGCAGTTCAAGATTTTTTTGTACATGTAACCCTCCTGCTGAAAACATTAATTAGAAAACCCTGAGGCTGTTGAAACGTGACGCGATTTGATTTAACAAGAGATCAAAGCCATATTGACTGTTCTACTTACTCTGCCTGTGTAACATGCAGTTCTAACTTGGTGGAGGTAGGAGGCTGTAATGGGATTTGCTTCTCAGAAATCTGCCGATTGACTTCATTCATCAGTTCTCGAATAGCTCCATCTAAGGTCTGAAAGGCAATACAAAAACAGTTTAAACCTCTCGCAACAACATAAAAAAATTCACAGGTTCTTCTGCTTTCACTTGAATTTGCAATAGCCTTTCTTTACAAAAATCGAATTTACAGAATCTCATTTTAAAATCAGATGAAAGTAATGATCTTTGAAAAGTCCATTATTTACCATGTGTGCTATTGCTAGGGTGTCAGCCAAGATACTGATCTTGCTCAGTAATGACATATCATTGTCAAGTCTCTCCAACTGCTTCTCTAGACTATTCCGTCTCTGGGCCTCAGGAGATGCTGCACAAACAGAAACAATGCCGCAAATTAACATAAACAGACTTTGAATAGTAATATATACAGTATATAAGTGAGTTATGCAATGCTTTCGAGTGGTACATTATATAATAATTATTATTGAATGAGGCTGAGTAGGATATGATGAATTCTGCAGAACAAGGAGGGTGTTATCCACAGAGGCCGAAGGCCGAGGTGGATAATACCCTCCAAGATCTGCAGAATTCTTCATATCCTACGAAAGCCGAATTCAATAATTGCTTTATTATTCATTCAAAATATTTCCCTGATCTTAAAGGAGTTTCGCCATTTCGCTCTTTGTTTTTTCGCCCACTAAAAATAACATAATATCATCCCCAGGTTTTCTCGGTCAACAGTTCAATAATCTGCAGCGGGCTGCAACTTTTGACGTCATTTTGACGTCATCGGTTCAATAATCTGAAGCGGGCTGCACTTTTGACGTCATTGATTCAATATGGGAAAAATAAAAATTGTGGAAACATTTCTTGTTTGTAGACATTTCCTCTAAATACATGTAGAAAACATTTCTGGGAGAGTTTCAAATGTACATGCAAGTGTTTTAGTCAATAATAAAAGGGCCTGGCAAGCCTGAAATTCTTACACCAAGGAAAACATATATTAGGCTGACACCAAACCCCTAGAACATACGGTAGATGGAAAAAATTAGTTGGAAAAGAAAACACTCACATTTGTATACTTCCACACTATCAAGGTGTAGTCTCCAAAGCAGTTTGTACTTGTTGAATTCAGTGCCAGAGCCAGAAAATCTAACCAATAGTAAAAGAATTGGTTCACAGAGCTCAAATAACATCAACTAAAAATTCCACTGGCACAGTAAGACTTCCATTATTACATGGATATGTTGTAGGTCAAAATGAAATTCAGGTTAAAATGATTTTAACCTAGTTTGATTCTCACTTGCCTTTGTCTTCTAACCCTAATTATTCATTATCCATGAATAATTAGGGTTAAGAGACAAAGGTATTTCATTTTAATCTGAATTTCATTTTGACCTACAACATATATGTTTTTTTACTCTCCAGCAACAATCTTGTGTTGTATATTTCTGATGCTTATATTCCAACTTATATGTCTTGACCTGTAATCAACATTTAGGAAATAGAAAACATCTTCAGTGTTTCTATCAAGTTACAGAAACACAAGTGGAAGTTTGAGAGAAGAGGAAATGCTGTGGGAACATGAGCCGGCAGCTAAGTATTTTCACAGCTTTTTCAAGTTCCATCAAACTTTCACAAGTATTTCTATTAGACAATTAGATTATGAGCTCAAGATTTCCATCACGTGATAGTTGACAAGGGCGCAGTCTTCATCTAAGTCTTTTTCACAGACACTCGCTATTTACAACAGAATAGATCTATAGTAAGTAATGTAGCCAATCAGCGAACAGCATTAATTTTGTGATAGAACGCTAGTAGATTTATACTAAAACTCAATAGAAACACAGAGAACATGTTTTCTATTTCTTTTAGAAAACTCCATGACGAAAAAAAAGAAAACAACTTGTTTACTTTGATGATTTAAATGTAATTCTCATGCTCCTGCTATCATTACATCAGCAACTCGTGCTAGTGTGGTGTTTCTACTGAGTTATAAAATTACAGCTTTTACTGCACACTTTCTTACAGAGTGTTTTCTAATTCTACATAGTGTATCAACTTACATGCTTAGTGAGCCTCTTCTGAGAGCATTAGCCTTTCTTTTGACAGTTGCACAAACCAGCATATCATTGAACAAGAACAGGCAGCGATCCTTCTTTGTTATTGTTCCTTTCTGTTACAATAAACGTACACGAGATACATGTATAATTACAAAAATTGTACTCACATTTCCAGTAAGTCTGTAATTGGGCTTATTATATGGTTAGCTCTTTGAGCGGGCAGGATGAACCAAATCCTGCACTGTGATTGGCTATCCAAGTAGGCAAGGTAGCACTATCTTGTCCGCTTGGGACTATGTCCCGCAATAAAAAATTTCCCCAGAAGCCATAATATAATAAATCCTTCATTACCAAACTTGTTCGATCAAAATGGCCGCTTATTGGCCTCTTTCTTTTTTTCCAAGTTTATGGACCTCATTTCCATCTCAGGCCATGAACACATAAAAAAAGAACTTGAACAATATCCAGCCATCTTGACCTGAGGCTGAGTCAATAACCCATATATACTGTAAATAGCCGTTGTACATGTACTTCATTGTTTCCTGGCAATTTTAATTAGCCCTTTAATGTTTAAAACAAGGTAAAATATATTCAAACTTTCTGCAAGCAGACACCCTCGGGACCAGAAAGTGTCCACTTAAGGGAGGCATCCGCTTATGGGAGGTTAAGAATGCAGTGTTTGTATGAAGTAGGGACCATTACTACACATAAGTGTCTGCTTACGGGGGAGAGGGGGGGAGGAGGTGGTGAAGGGGGTCCACCCACAAAAGGTTCTGTTAGCAGAGGTTTTAATTTGTACCATTTGTCACAATTGAGGTTTAATTTTGAACGTACCACTTCAGCGACCAGGTCTTGGCGGATTAACCGTCGTGTGGATGTCACCAGCTGTCAAAACAAGCGCTTTCATTTAATTCACATTTCTAAATTAGCTCAATTCATGTAACTACATGTAAACAAGTAACCACTAAATATATGTAAAGATATAATTTATTGTGATTTTAGAGAGTTACTTATTTGATGTGTTATCAGTTGCAATCTCTATATGTACCACATATTGCAAAAATCTTTGCCTGATACATTTTCGTTTTGCTATATGCAGCAGAGAGAGAAAAATGAAAGTAAAAGACATCACAAAAACAAAACAACAACGTGTTCAATAATTACATTTGTCATCCCTTCAATCGTTGCTTCAAGATCACGCAGTCTTTCAGCTTCCCTCTCTGCTTGATCGACCTCCTTCTCTCCTCTGTTCATTCTATCTGCTAGTGTCTTTATCTCTCCCAGTGCAAGCTGCAGACTGCCATGATCTGGGTGATCATGAGGAGTGTGTTTTATCATGTCCTGAAATAGTTTACACAGCAAAGTTCAAGTATAAATTAAAATTTATTACATACAGTCGAACCTCCCCACAATGGTCACCTTGTGAACAGAGGAAAGTGGCTGCTGCAGAGAGGTGGCCATTATGGGGAGGTAGGGTGTAAACACATCTTAGGGCAATATTTTTTCCCAAAAAATTGCTTGTGTTAACATAATATAAATCAAACTGTATCACCAAAACAGAAACAGAGACCAACAGCTTGTGGTATGGATATAGTTTTGTGACCTTTTACAATAAAAAAATGGGGTTCTGTATTCACCGTTTATCAGTTGTTGATCAACTGGCTGTTTTCGAGAGGTTCTTTTGGCAGTTGGGATGAGTTTTAGTGGTCGTTGCCATCATGGAGAGTAGCCATCGTAGAAACGTTAAAATAAGCGTGAATGTATGGACTGGCCGACAGGACCAAACAAATGGTCGCTGTAGAGGGGTCGCTGTTAGTGGATGCTTCACTGTATTTTTCATATATTGATACAGAAACAAATGTAGAAAGGCTGTAAATGAGATTACTTACTTTCAGTATTAGTTCATATCTTGGAATTCTTTGCACTGGCATGATCATCAGGTCTTGAAGGGTCAGTTTTTCTTTGTGATCTCGAGAACATTGCTGGAAATACACATGTGCTTGTGAGATTCATCACCCATTAGTTTTAAGGAATGAAACAAAATAGTACTTGAATGGGCAACTGAAATGCTATTTAAACCTACCTCCATGTATCGCACAAAAGCAGGCCTGGTTACTGTGGCCACCCTTACAGCAGCTCTGGCTTGCAGAAAGTGATTTATGAATGCACTGTAGGCATCGACCAGAAAACACTTGGTAAACTAGCAATAAAAAAACGTGTAAGTGTTCCATCACAAAAAAACTGCTTAACAAATAGATTCCAGGTTGCTGTGCATCTGTTCAGTAATAGATCACATATGATGTCAAAATGTGGTAAGAACAATAAAGTGAATCACAAGGTGATACAAATGTAGCTGAGTGTGTCACTGATGCTGAAGTAAAAAGCTGTCACCACACTCGGCATTGTTCAGCTTTAATTGCACAGTCATTACTGGCTTATCTTGTCAGTGTCTTACCGATGAAACAAAGATATCTCCAATCTTCTGCTTGTCATGCCATTCATTCACTCTGGCCTGCAGTTGCTGAAGGAAAAACTCATGACACAGGAGGATTTCAGGGATCTGATAGAACATCTCATCCACTTGAGCAGCCTCTACTATCCCGGCATTTTCCTGCTTCTTGAGTGCCTTGTAATAACTCTGTTGGAATGATCATTTAAACCAGATTGATTTAGGTCAGAAAATTCAAAGTATTTTTCGAAAACACAGTGATAATATTTAATTGCAGTAAAGTACAACCTGGGGTGTGTGGGTGAGAGGTGCAAGTGCAAAGACGCTTGCTACGCAGGCTAGTCAGGGATACTCGCTGTCTTGCTTAGGGGTGTAAGTCATGGATCTTGGTCTCACTAAGGGTATTCATGACAAAATGCCGCTATTCGTAGACATCAAGGTATCTTTTAAAGTTGCACTCAAAGAAATACCGTTAATAGAAAATGGTGTCATGTCCGTTTTAAAGTTATATCTTTTAGCGGTCAAATAAAGCTCAAACCACACTCAGATTGCTCTTCTTTAGGGGGTTTGATTCCAATTTTCCAATGAGCATCCTGGGCTTTCCTCATAGGAATCACCCCTCCTGGGTAAACAATAACCCATTTGAGCAAAATGTCCCATGACATGTAAGATATGGTAGCTGATTACAATACTCAACCACCCATATGTAATAAAAAAATTCTTTGATAATTATTATGACTCTTTAGGGTGTTACTAATATGCGAGCCAGCAACGTATGCAAGACATATGAGCCAGGATCCCTGGCCCCCATAAAAAGTCTAACCATAAGCTAACTCGGCTAACTCAGAGTGCGATTTAGACCAACCGGAGTGCTAGATTGGCTAATAGTCCAGTGTCACTTGAATCTACCAAACACTATTTTTGGTTAATTTATGGTCACATGGCAATGGCAACAATTTGCTCTCCGACTTTGACTTCTTCTTGCCTAATTACTTTACACTGAACTCCAGCTATATAACAAAACACTTAATTACTGGTCCCTTGGGAAACAGTTTTGTTTTCCCTTGGATCTCGATGTTTCCCTCAAGTTCATCTCGGGAGACATTCCCTGGAAACAAAACTAACTGTTTCCCTTGGGACTAGTAATTAAGTATATATTATTGCCATGGTAATATCAGTGTACATAACCAAAGCACTTTGATATGCCACTGTTGTTTCTGATTGGCAGGTACCCAGATTTGTAAGGAAGCTCAGGACTGGGTTGCAGCAGCAGTGACAGGTTACTGGGTATGTACTTAAATTCTCGAGTCCAGTCGATGTTTCTCCTAGCCTCCTACGATGATGCTCTTTGGGCTCATCATGCAGTCTTCTAGGCTTGATTTCCAGCTACTGTTCGGGAAAGGAGCCCGCACTCCTCCTTGGGGAGGGGCGCAGACCAGACACGAGAGAGCCGTGGAAATCGAACCTAGCAGTCTCCATCCCCAACGAGTTAAGCGGACATTAGTGGTGGAGGAAGACTGCATGATAAGCTGAAAGAACATCTCCATAGGTGATGATTTTACCAAATAGTATAGCACTAATCTTGACTAGTAATATGTACTGATAAACAGCCACAGCATGTTTCCTTGAATATCCACCCTTAATTTGTGGTATATGATAATAATTTTTATTTATTACGAAGTTAACCAAAGTTTTGTTGAATCTTTCCATGGTCAACAAACAACACACAGTTCCTCCAAGCTTTGATACAGCATAGGTATGAAATTTCTAAACAAAACATGTTATGTCATGGGTCAAAAGATGATGGGCAATGAATGAAAAAAGCATGAAGCATTTGGCCTAGCACTCATGTAACATACGCACACAAACATTAAACTCATGTACTCTGGCCCAATACCCCAGACGGTTATGGCAAAAAGTGAGTAAACTCATGTACTTCCTCAATCAAAAAGCTTCAGCGGACATCGTTCAGTATAATTTATTCACTCTCCCATTAGTCACGTCTGCTTCGTGCATGTTGGCACATACATGTAAGAACATCACTAGTGTAATTTATTTATAGGTCTATATTTATTCAGACAGTAATTAGTCCTGTCTAGAAAATTTGTTTTGAAACGTTCCATGGCTAGTGCTCATTCATTAGTATAATTTATTCACTCTATTATCAGCCACAAGCTTTGTGCAGGTCGGCACATAAGGACATCACAAATGTAGCTTATTTATAGATCAATATTTGTTCAGACAGTAATGAGGCGTGTCTAGAAAAGGAGTTTTGAAATGATCCAAGACTAATGTACACATGTACATGTGTTAAAAGTTGTAAAAAATGCAAGTGATAAGATAGTACTGACAGTTGTTGCTGTAAACAGGTTTCAATACATGGCTGCGTGTTTAAATGTAAAACCCTCTTACTAATAAAAACTCCAGGCAACATCAATCTTTGCCTGTTTGATTTACAGCTAGCAGATTAGTTTTCAGTGCAACTTACTCAAACGTTAAGGTTACAAACCACAAAGGAGTTAGTTGAAGCATGTTAATAACAGAGATATTTTTTACAAGGTTAACTGATTATGTTTTAATTTAACACCAATGTCTCAAGAATTCAAAGCATTTGGTTCACAATGTGCATTTTGGTTTAACATCTCATTGGCTACGCACACGAAAGAGCAGTTCAATCAAAGCAACTTATTTAGCGATTGTCACAGTGGTTGGGTTCCACATTTTTGGGTTCAATGGGCAACATTCATTGACTTAGACATTTCCCAGCTCTTAAGCCTGTTCATACTGGATAATGTGAAAACAATACAAAACAAATTGAGAGGTAACCCATGAATGTCAACAGGAAATGAAGACATGCGAGGAACAAACAGACAAAGGTTTCATTCTGCAAACGGAAACAAAATAACCAACACTTTGAGGGGCAGACAATAAATGCTAATTGTTTCAGAGCATCCAAACCAAAGGAAAATGATAAGAGCCATTTTTGATGCAAACAACACCAATTTGAAGGTTTACTTAAGCTACCATTAAATAAGAAAACAATTTCCTGTAACAGTAGCATTCTTTAGGGCGATTGCATGACCACTTATGTAAAGAGAGCTTCAACTAATTATCCTATCCATTATCAATTCTCATCCCATTTGCAATACAATACTCTTTGGCTTTCACCTTCCACAGTGTATTACAATGAGTGGCATTCCAGGTATTCTAACCTTGTTGTAATCAATGACTCAACAGGTTTTCTTACACGGGTTCATTTTTAAACAGAATCATGCAGTTTGAGACGCATTTCTTACGTAACAGTCAATCCACAGTTTTAATATCTCCAACAACATTTTGCTATTCCTGTCTACAGTTTCAGGTTCACCAAAAGTGCCAATCAAAAGTTCAAATTATATTTAGTTTTGGAAAATCACAAGAATTAGAAATCTGTTATCCAAAAATAGGCTTATACACTTAAAGCCCATTATGACCTTCTTAGGAAAATTGTTTGAAACCTATCCTAAGATAAGACCAATTAACCATTACATTATAGTAGGATAATCATTAAAAAAGCCAAATCTACCCTCTTAACACACAAATCCTTGAGAGGTTAAATTCCTTTAATTAAAACGATCCCAGGCTAAGCTTAAAAGGCCAACAGTTGTCAAAGCTTTTAGTTATGTATATTACTCTTTAAAATACCTAATGCTTTCTTTTGGTTTGAGTGAAGAGTTGTGCCTGTAATTGGATTACACACTATTTAAAAACAAATGCAACGTCCTTTCGTGTAGCTTGAAATATGTCCCTATTCTTTATAATCATTTCAAAACTTTTCATACAGCTACTGTAGATGAATAATGCAATTTTTCACTTATTTGAAGTCACTGGATCATCTTTAATTTCACAGTACTATTGCTGTTTGCATGTTTCTTTTTTTTTTTGATATTCGATTTATCTTTTATTGCTAACATACTTGATAAAGCATCTTGTCTATAGGATCTGGGAACAAGCTCTAATTTGAATTTTTATTTTTCATTATTTTTATCCCTACATGTATACCTCTAAGATATATTTTTAATATATATTTTCAAATATAAAAAATACAGTACAAAAACTTCAACCAATTTTCAAAACCAACAATGAAAATACTTCCCAATAAAAGAATGAATCACTTCACTAGTAGATATTATTAATTTTTTCAACCAGTGACATAAGCATTAAAATAGTAGAAATTAAACATGTTTTTCAAAATGGTTTCTACAACCCATGTGAATTCAACAACCTGGATAAAAACACCAGTTTATATTAGACAACCATAGAGAACTTTGCAAGCGATAATAGACGTATTCGGCTAACGTGTTTACATCCTTGTTGCCACCCAATTCAGATCACGTGATGATTCATTTGGGAGGATACAATTGTTCTGTTTGCATGTACCCTCGTGCACGCAGTTACGCGTAGCAAATTGCACAATTGTAACCTCCCAAATGAATCATCACGTGATCTGAATTGGGTGGCAACAAGGATGTAAACACGTTAGCCGAATACGTCTATTTAATATCCCCTCTAGATGATGACCAGAAGGATCAACTGTGTGTGCAGATCAACACTTGGACTAGCAAGGGTATGGAGATGGTGTCAAGTTGAAATACTCTTAGTTGCTTAAACATCACTGGTCACAGACGGCACTGATAAACTACCAACTGTTGAAAATACATCACAATTTAGCTTTCCTATCTAAATAGGTAATACTATTTTAAACCTACCGAAACAAGGAACTGAAGGTTCTGCACATAAGACATCTCTGTGTCCAGCAAATTTTTCAGTACATGAGCTCTCAGGTCCTAGAGTAAATGCAAAGCACTGTGTAAGTAAGAGCCAACAACCTCAAAAATAGATGTAAAGTATACTTCTAAAAAAATAAATAAATATAATATCCTTTGTAGACCCAATCCAAAAGTGATATCCATTTTACAAATTAAACGTCTACTGTTAGTACATGTACATGTACATGTATAATTTCTAGCATCATTTACACATAACTGAACAGTATTCCTTCCTTTAATATACTGACTGATAAGGAGGGTTTATTTATCTTATTGGTATCAATTAATAAAATATAAAAAGCTCATCAAAATGGGAAAAAATACCTATTCAAAAACATCAAGTTTCGAACTTGCATTATTTTGAAAGAGTTGTTCCTGACAATACAAACATCAGGTGCTTTTGAATGTCTCCAAACGTTTCTGAATTTCTTTTTTAAACACTGTAATTTGTTTTCTTAGATATGACGCTATGTATGTTAACAATACTAGCGGCAACTAAAAGCGACTGGTTTTGAAAGGTTTTAAAAATGTTTGAATGCTAAAATAAGGTTAAGTGTTGAAAAGGATTTATATCTAGAATTTCAGTTAATCTTATTTCACTTGGTTTCATTTTAATTACATGACGAGTCATCAATAGGTTACAGTACTTCAGTAAATTACACTTGTTAGCGGAATCAACAGTTGCATTTTTGCCAACAAGTCACTAATTTTTCCTTTCAAATGTTGACCTTGATCCTTGGCCTTGGATAGGGAATATTTACATGTAAATTCCAGACTTTCTAGCAATTGGTTAAGATTTGCTGTTAATTTCATTGGTCCAGTGCATACCAATAAACTATATGCATTTATATGCATGATTGTGTACTATTTCTCTCTCCACAAAGGTGCTGATAAAATTGGCACTTTTTTCCTTTTCGCCAACGGAAAGCTAGTACAGTGATCGGTCACTTGCGAAAATTTCAGCTTCCAATGCGCTTCCAAAGTTTATGAAATTCTTGCCTGGAGTAGGTAAATGCCGCCATCTTGGAGTATCTTAGCAGCCAGGTGACGTCAAAGAGCTCAGCGTGAAGTTTGGTAGGAGGTCAAAATGGAGCTGCACAAAAAAGCATGGCCAGAAAAACTCAACCAGAAATAAAGAAACAACTAAAACAAGCACATTCAAATTTTCCCGCCAACTTCCTGCCCAACTTCAGGCTGAGCTCTTTGATGTTACGCATACATCGCCTGGCTGCTAGGTTACTCCAAGATGGCAGCATTGTTTTTTGATTTTTGTGCTACTTAAGACAAGGTTTCATAGGGTTTGGAAGTGCTTTGAAAGCTGTAATTTGGGGAGTGACCGATCATTGTAGTAGCTTTCCATTGGCGAAAAGAAAAAAAGTGCCAATTTTTCAGTGAACTTCTTCATTAAAAAATTGGCCTGACCACATTGTGTCTTTTGATGAACACAGTGGAATTAGGCTTTTTCCAACCCTCAATTTTTCTTACCTCCCGATTACTCGAACCAAAAGTCATTCCCCTCCCCTCAGTCAAATATTGTAATTCCCCCCTTATTCTTGAACTATCCAATTTTTTAAACCAATTTCCTGTTCCCTTGAAGGTTCAAAAATTGGAATTCCACTGTAGAAATGTCTCTGTTCTCTTCTCTAAAGGGAAACTACAGCACAAACTACATGTACATGTATGTAATTAATTCTATATAGTGAATTTACATTAGCATTTTAAAATTGCATTTAATATATGCATAGTCCAAGTGACAACAAAATCTCCAGGCAAACAAATCAGAGCTTGGGTTTACACATCATTTTAATTGGAACAGAGCATTTAAAAGCAATCCAATTAACTACAAAGTACAGCAGCTGATAGGATTCTGCTGAACACAGCATCGCTTCTAAGAACATTGTTTACTGACAACAAAGAAACAAACCACAGACAGGAAATATTATGGAAATCAACATTAACATCATCAATCAAAAAGCTTGTAATATTTGGCAATTAATCAGCATGACTTCATAAGCAGACTGCCTTATCACCTCCGCAATCTACAGCACACAAATAGCCAAAACCCTCCCATCATTTAAGATCCATTTAACTCCTTCTCCTTCTCACAGCCAATAATGTCTTAATTTGAGCGATTAAGCTCTTAATTGAGCGCTGCAAGCAAAGTTTTAAATTAGAAAGTGTTTGGATCTTAACTCTCTCCTCCTTTTGCCACTTTTATTAACTGTGTTTATTACATGCTCGGTTGGTTTTGTTTGCTAATTCTTTCCCCCCTGGATTGCATTGAAAAGCTTCCTACAAAACAGGCAGGATGGAGTCATGAAACAGCTAGAATATGTGGGTGTTAACATACTGTACACATTTTATTGATCACCAGCTAGAATAATTTATACTTATTTTAGGAAACTTCTGTTTATATGAGGAGCAGGTCTGTTTTAAAACAAAAAGACACTTAACCTTCAATGACAAGTCTTTGCACTTAAATATCATCAACAAAATTGTTATCATACAAAAAAATTATTCTTCCTAGTTGCACAGATGACCAAATTAAAACTCTAAGCTGTATTTTTATCTTTGTGACAATACATCTGCTGTATTTATTTCTTGTTGTAAGAATTTTCCATTTATAAATGGAGTTATAAAACACAGGTGCAGAGCGCAAATTTAATAAGTAACTACAAATGTTTGACATTTGTGAACCATGCTGTCATTATTTTTGGCAAGAATTCTGTTCAAAAGCTGTTACTTACTGTTACCTGTAAGAGAGTTGTTCAACTTGAATTAAATTACCACCATGTTTTTTCTGTTCCAAGAATGTTTTATGTGGCTCAATGGAATTTAGGCACAGGTAGAATCACACTAATGTTGGCCAGCGTAGTTTGTTGCTACACTGTGTTTTTTTCTGTTACGTTTGAGGAACCCACCCTCCAATATTTCAATCGACTTAGAGTTTAAATGTTATTAGATGAATGCACATGCTGTTGCTAATTTATAAGTTGCCACACAAACTTTCAGATACACAAACAAACATCATAATACCTAGAACATATTTCTGCATCAAAGTGCCCTACTTCCCAGAATACAAAGATGCAAAAATAAAATGTACCCAAGACAACAAATTCCTGAACTACTGCACATTAGAAAGCTTTTGGCACCAGCCATAGACACAACTCTACACGTCGTAAAGACAAAAAACTCAAGTTGGTAACACAATCCTTGTTGAGTACACTAGGGTTGTACATGTATTGACAGTAGATGTGCTCTCTTTCTCAATTTTTCTAGGAGCAACAAGATATACAGGTTGTGCAGTATAACATAAACAAATACACCATCAACATATGACTTACATGCTTGGACTTCTGTGCCTTTCCTGGCTCTTTGGTCACTGACAGCTTCCTCTTGTCCTCTTTTGGTACTGCTGCTGGAGAAGAGCAGCTACCTTCCAGTGAGGTACTTCGCTTTTTCTCAACTTTTGGCTTTTCTATAATAATAGCTGGTTCAGCATGTGGCATTTCAATTATTGTTTCCATTGCTGCTAGTTTGTTGAGTTTAACTTGGGCTTTTTCTACAGCAAAAGAATTTGCTATTCTTTGTGACCTGGGCGCGGTCGGCGTGGTTGGTGTTGGTGCAGATTTGGCTCGCTGTACTGGTTTAGTGCGGTGCTCAGGTTTGTCCAGTTCATAACATCCATCATCCGGACTCAAATCAGCCAAAGAGGTATCTTTGTCATCATCATTATCATCACCGTCATGTCCTGTTATCCCATGGCTCTTTGGTTCTACTTGGTTTCCACCATTCACTCTCTTGGCCAACTGCTCAGCTTCCTCCTTTAATTTTTCTCCCGAAAGATTAGGCTCACTGTTACTGTTGCGATGTGCCTGTAGCTCTGCCTCAGCGATGGTGTCCTCTAACTGAGTGCCATGACTAGGGTCGCTCTGGGAACGCCACGCATCCAAGGACTTAACATTAGCCACAGCATCCATGCCTAAGAGATCATCAACGGCATTGAGATCCCCAGTGCTGACCTGTTCAGAATGGGTTTCACTGAAACCACTGGTCGTTAATGAAAGTGCATCAAAACTTATTTGACTCGGACTTGGTGAAGGTACACACCCAGGTGGAGGACTGCAGCTCTCTAAACTCTTATCATCTTGAAATGGCGAGTCTGTATTTTGATTAAGATCACCACTGTTGTCTGGAATCACCTTTAGGTGGCGTGACACCTGATTTAGACTAAGATCACTGATGGTTTCCGCTTTCCGTAATGTTGGCGATTCGGGTACTACCTCCATTTTAGGCACATTGTCAACTTTCTTGGCTTCATCTTGGTAAAGTTCTGTTTTAATCAATGGTAGGGAAGCCCTTTTCTGTAATCTTTTCCTGGAAGGAATTGTTTGGCTAATGTCGTCAAAAACATCATCTTTACTATGGTAGAAAGAATCAACTAGCCCCTGGTCCAATTCACTACCACCATTGTAGCCCAATGAATCTGCTGGTTCATTTTCTTCGGCGTCAGAAGCTGCCCTGGGTGTGCTGTCCTCATCACTATCGTGCGCAATGATGGTGTCTCTGTTTGATCCTTCAAACAGCCCTGAAATGTCTGTTAAACATTGACGAAAACAAAACAAAATGAACAACATCACTGCAATGAAGCGGGAAATATACAAATACCTCCGACAATAAACTTACAGCTACAAGAAATTAAAAAGAACCGTCTGTTTTAATTCAATTTTTACAGCGCTAACTAACCAGAGGAAAGGTAACCCTTTTGGTAGAAAAGCTACATGACATAACTAGAGGACTGCACTGTCTTTAGTTTGAAGGTATCAAGTAACATTAACTTGAAAACCAGAGCTTTTCTTTACGACAGCCGGTTCAAGATGTGCCATTGATGTTTAATGCAAATTGATTTAAAGGTCATCAAAAGTGTATGTATGTATGTATCAATTCTGACTTATCTCAAGCGTATGCAAAGTACAGAATCTCATTTGAATTTGGCTGCATGAATACTCCACTTTCAGATGATCAGCAACTAACAACCACATTAGGAATGTATCTTTGTTGCAGAAATGTGATTAAATGAGAGTTAACTGATTTGAAAACAAATCTTGCATTTTGTAAAAATAGACTTGTGCCTGCGGCACGTAACTTAAATGAATTTAAATAAGTTGTTATGTTTTGTAGGGAAACAATAAAAGACAATGGCCATTAATGAAATTAAATATAACTTTGCTTAAAAATTCCAAAAGCAAGTGCAGAGTAACTCAGAAGAAAAATCCTACTTTTCTTAAAAAAATGTCTCAGTCTATTATTTCAGTTTGAAATAACTCAAGCTTTTTTTTTGTCATTAATTTCTAATTTTACACCAAATTTTTTTCCTGTAATAATTTATACAAATATTGCCAAAGATGCAGCCATATACGTAATCTTGCCACTGATAGCGTATAAAAATAGAACATGCACATTTCATGACATTTTTGGCAGAAATCTGCCATGTATAGTCCACTGCTATAGAAAAATATCATATTGGCATAAATTCCCTTTAAATTTCTTTTCCATCCTCTCTGTTCTGGAACAAAAATGAAATTTTGCTCAAGAGATTGTACAGTTTATTATAATTTTGCCATTGCTAAACTGAAAAGGGTTAGTGCAGTATCAAATCAGTCTGAATGAGAACATAACTTACCTTATAGTTTTCAAGCACAATCGCATTTAATTCCTCCTAACAAAATCAACATATTTTCATGCAGGCAAGTGAGGAGAGTAAAGAGATAATCAACACAGGGGAAGTGTTGTGTTGTATCATTACACTTCTCTTGACTTTGTTAAAAGGTGTGTCCAGTACATGTAATTAGTAACAAGAATGAAATCATCTACTCTTTATTTAGACGCCTTACCTTTGTTGCGAGAAACATTGCCCTCATCAGCCATACCCCTTGAAGTTTCAAAATGGTCCACATCATTTGTGCCTTCTTCCTCGTCAGCACTTAAAATTGTTGGTATTTTAGGTCGCGATATTCTTTTAGTCCTCTTTTTAACTGGCTCCTTCACCTCACCGTTTTCATCGTCAAAACTTATCAAGTCACCCTCTGCTACGACAGAAGGTGCCGTAGTCCTCATTATTTCATGCGAGTCGACCGGATCAAACTCTTTCAGTACTCTTTTCGTATCACTGTTTTCTTCCAGACTGTATCTCCTTGAAGATGGCCCCTCCGAAAAAGCTGGTGAATATGATGGTGAAGAATCAGAATTGGAATTGTTGTTCAATGGTGGCACTGCTAGAGGCTGCATAGGAAGCTCTGCAGAGTTTTTCTGTGCTCTAACGTAGGATAATCTCCGTAATGTAGAGTTATTAGTGTCCTCGGCAGAAGGTGATGATGTTCTATTATCTTGTGATGTCCTAATTGGGGAGCTCCTTGATACATGTGATTTTTTGGATATTTTTTCAACCTTTTTCACCTCGTAACTATCATCCTCTTTTATATCCGCATACTCATCTGTTTCTTGGACAATAGAAAGCGGTCGATTACCATGCCTTGGCACGGGCTGTAATAAAACATCAGCTGAAGTTGAATTACCTTTCTCGGGCCACGTGTCTGCAAATGCTACGGGTGCAGCTACAGGTGGATTTGGTTCATGGTCGTTAATAATTCTTTTGTTAGGTTTAACAGGAACAAATGCACTTCGTGAAGAAGCTAATGCACTATCAGTCAGATTAGAATGTAGTCTGGACTCTCTAGTTTCAATCAGCATAGAGGCAGGGGGTGCAGAATTGCAGCGTGTCTCCTGCTCCTGCGAAACAGGAACATCCTGAACAGTGCGTGCAGGCCCTCCGTCAGGGGCAATATTATTACATTCACTGTCACTAAAGAGCGAGTCTTTACTTGATTTCCGCGAGAATGGCTTTGATTTGAGGCTAAACGGGTTCTTGGACAGTGATGGAGATTCTGAACCTTGCCTTGTCAAAGAGGGCCTGTCCCTGGACAGTTCTCTGGCAGCTGACTCAGTCTGAGATCTCCCCCTGCTTTTAAACGATTCCCTCTCCTCGGTAGATCTCCTCCTTTGAGGCTTGTTTTCTTTGTCGTTTAGACGACTATCGGCAAACGACGTAAACGAGCAAATTTGGATCTTCCTTACTTTAGCTATGCTAGTCCCTTTAGGAGATAACAGTGGTGACTGGATTCTAGAAGGATCGCCAGAAAATCCCGCTCCCTCTAACGAGCTCACAGAAGTCAAACTACTTGACCTGATTTTGTTAGCAGCACTTCGGAGCTCCTTGTAGCTCACAAGAGGCGCTACATTAGAAGGCTCTTCCGATGGAAACCGCGTCCTCCTTTTCCTCTGCGAGTAGGCCGCGCTGTCGGACGGCTCACTGATGCTCTGGTTTTCGGACTCGCTGGTGTTGTCGTCGCCGTATACACTTGAGCCAATCGACTTATTGGACGGCTTTCGCCTAATGGGTCGTCTGCGCTTAAGCGGTGTGTCAGGGGATGAGCTGATATCGCTTTCAGATTCTGTCGAGGAACCCTGGCTGTCTGTCGGCGACTCCGAATACGAGGTAGATGTCGAACGTCTCGCAACATTCTGTCGGCTCGATCCCGAAAATTTGACATCATTGTAAACAATGTTGCCGGCGCCATCTTTATTCCGCCTTCCTCGCGTTCTTGTCGAGTAATGGAATTCGTTCGTCGCAGGCCTGTTTCTCTGATCGTCTCGGGGACGATAGCTATTTTCCTGAGTCGCATTCCATTGCATTTCTGTTTCTGCTTGGCCCTTCACACGCACCGATTTCGAGTGTCTGTTCGTTGGAGCTTTGCAGAAAACCAAGTCACTGGTGTTAATCGTGTCTCTAGGCAAACTTTTTACGTCAGATGAAAGGCCAGTGGGATAAGTAGCATTTTGTCCATAGTTGGAAACTGAAGGGGGCGGAAATGGCGTGCGGCTGGCCCGGTCGCCTCGCTGAGGAGTAAACTGTTCACTTGCTGGTATCCCTGGAATGTTATCCATAAACTTCGTTCTTTCCGAGTCGGCTGTCGTGCTAGCATAGAGACTCGAGCTTGATTTAGGAGAATAATCCTGTATACTTCTCCCAGATAAATGCGGTGTAACATAGTCCAGCGATGGATGCGAGCTCTCACTTACCGCAGAACTAGAGACATGACTACCATGAGTGCGCGCTTTAGAGATTTTTAATTGAGCCTTTTCACTCGTCTTCCCGTACGCTTTTTTGTGCGAAATGCTCACTTCCGTTGGTTCCACTTCACTAGCTCCCGTACGAGCTCTATGGGCTCCTCGCCCTTCTCGGCTGCCATCGTGCCGTCTTTCACTTCTCGAGCGCGCCTGTGTCGCGTTTGGTGGAACTGATCTTCCTGTTTCGGCGTCAAATTGTGCTGCCCGAGTTGACATGCTCGTTTACAGTTTGTAGGAATTCAATCGCGCCGTCAGATGTCCGAGGTCGTTCGTCGAATTCACTGCGCACAGATGTGAAACACTATAATATTTACCACTAAAAGATCTTGGATTCCACACGCGAAGACTCAACGAACAATGCTCAAGATTCTTAGACATTACACTGCCTTCGTTCGCATATTTAACTCCAACAGGTTAGGAACGCTTTGATGAGTAAGCTAACACAACGTCCTTCCAGCTTCCACACACACACACTTGTGTCATGTAAATCGCGCCCACGACGTCAAAAAACCTTCGAGGGAAACAAAAAAAAATTGTGTCACAATGTTTTATAGGTTAGATTCACTCACGCATACACAAAATTACCCTTCATAGTGAAGTTATCTGTTACGCTAAATTTAGCGCACGGGGTAGTAACTCGACACCGGTGCGTGAGTGATTGACAACCGTGGGCGCATAGACTACGCTGTATCCGATCACAGAGGTCTGCTGAAGCTAAAAGACTTTACAACTCAACAGATTTAACGGGTTAATTCTGGAAGTTTAATCATTGAATGCGGGCAAATTATGGGCGAAAAAAGACTCCGGAAATACACACGTAAAAGGCTTCCGCACGCTTGAGCCAGCTAAGCTGTCCTAGAGGCGCCCAACGGCAAACAAGTCGAAAGAGTACTTCATCCGACCAAACAATGTTTTGACGCAGTACTTTAGCAGTTCACTACCCGTAAAGAAAGGTGTCAAAGCTATGCTTTTTGTCAGACAAAGGCATTTTGTTTCTATTGGGCCTCATGTTAAGCGCTGAGCATTGTTTTAGAAAACCAATCGCGGGCGACTTAACAAATCAGCGATAATTTTTGAGGAAAACCAAATTCACGTTGCACCACAATTAACGTCCATATTGCATTATGACTTAATTAAAGAAGTATTCTTCGTCTTGATTGGCTAGTTGTGCCAAATCTGAACCAATTTGTAGATTATTATTTACCAATCACTGTTCCATTGAAGAGTTTTCAATCCCCGGAAATTCTTGGCGGTTCTTTTCGCCAACTCTTTAAATAAGTGGCTTAGACAAGACTCGTCTTTTGAACAAAAATGACCCAAATACAAAATGAAAACAAAAACGAGACCTTGATGTGTGGCGTGGATGAAAACAATCTTCACTTCACTGAACGTAGGAAAGTCTACATCGGCAAAAATAAAATGTGACTATAAAAAATGCTTACATTGTAATTTCTAAATCAATTATTTTTCACAAGTATGCATTTAACGAAAATACTGGTTAAGTAAAAAATTGTTATTGGTTAAGTACACTACTTCCGAGAGGTAATTATAATAATGAGTAGAATTTTGGATCGTGTTACAATATAAGAAATCGTAACCACTTTCGTCTCTAACTTCAACTTATCTTATGCAAAAATAGAAGCGCCACGTGTAAATAACTCACTGTATTTTTACTGTGCCATTCTGTTATGTTACAGATCTGCAGACCGTTAAAACAGTAATGTGGTTACATATTAATAACCGGCGGTTTATCGTAGAGCGACTTCAGCAGCTCAAATTTCATTCTTAGCTGTGTGCATTTAGGATTACGTTTCAAATTGTTACCTCGCTGTTGACACAGATTTGCATGCCTCACCGCAGCTCACTCTGTTGTAGATGCGCCCCGCATTATAAAACAGGCCGGAAAAAATCACCAACTCTTACATATTAGCGTGACTTGCAGTTTACAAAAATACCTGATATTCGCACATTCGCCGTCCTTTATTTGTTTTGAAATGTTTGTTTTCTCTAAACTTCCTCCCCGCGGTTTTCCTTTGTTAATTTATTTTCCCTTTGTTAATTTATTAACAGGAGCTCGAATAATTAAGCCCCAGTGTGACCTTGTGCATTTGATTGATCCGTGACTCGAGCGGCGGTTTCACTGTAACAGGGAGGCATTGAAAGCAGAAACATTCGAAAAACATTGCCGGGCATAACTTAAATACTTCTTGACTCGCGTGAACGCGCGCGAAATGATGCGTGTCACGTCACGCGCGCTCATCGCGTGTGCATTAATGGCATGCGGATTTAACAGAGAGATTGATAGACGAATAAAATTTCAGTCATCTGTCGGGAACGAAAATATGTTCTGGATATTGACGTGATGAGGGAAGTGAATGCGCGAAATTATGTACTGTAATCAGAACAGTTTTTGACAGGCCTCAGTCAATCTAGCTTGATCGTAGGAAAAGTATTCACAAAGCGAGCTGTGAAAAAGCTAGGTTTCGACCAGTACAAATCACCGTTTTGTATGTAACAGCAGCTTTCACGTATCATTAGCTAAACTTCCCGTGTTTTTTCTTTCTTCTTTTTTTTTAGGGCACTGAAGGCACTGAAGGCCAAGTCAAACAAAACGGGACAAAAATACCCCAGTGTCATAAAGGTGATCGAGATAACGCCGAAGATAAGTATTGAACTCAAACCGATTCTTTCAGATAAATCTGTAAAGTGAGTGCAAATAACCTAGCGGCCAACTATAAATGGGTTAGCGGCCAATAAAAGAATTCACATCGAGATTTATGTACCGCGTCCCAAGAGCTCAGAACTGGACATAATATGAACAATAACAAACTCTCGGTACTACAGGGATAGACTTTGCAAGTCTTTGGTTTGTATTATTAAGGTACCTGTAACGACATTAGCCCCTGGGGTTTGGTATTCTTAAGGTGTCAAACACAACGCGCGAGGTGTCTGTGGTAACGATGTTCGCATTTTAACAGCGAGATTAAACTGTAGCAAAGTCACAATTTGTACATCAAGTACATCAGCTGTGTGAATATCGGGAGACTAACTTTAACTAAATCTCGCTACAAGCTGAAGTTGATCTATTTTTGTCTAAATAAACGTGGAATAAATGATCGAGAACGAGTGAAGGAACGTGAAGAAATGTACTGTGACATATTATAAGTACCTTCAATGCAATAGCCCCTCAAGAACGTTCTAGCTTAGCTTTTCTCCAGTAGCTGAAGGATTCATAGCATACCTCGGTTAAATATGGTTAAACATCAAAGCTCTAGAGTTCTTTAGGTCAATCATTCTAAACTGAGGAGCCGCTAAATTACTGGTTGAGACCCAAAATAGCCCGCAGCCTACTGTGAAGCTCTGTGACGATCACTTCGTGATAAACAGAATAAACTTCAAACTCTACTGTTACCTATTGTTAAGAATTCCTCTGCCTCGAGTTAAACACACGGAAGGCGCATCTGGAGAGCAGAACGTGATCATGCACAAGACGCCAAACAGCCAACCAGCACTTGAATGCCAGATAGAGAAGCTTAAATCTTAAAGAAGCGAAGAGTTGACTCGCTACACGTTTCATTCATTATGTGGTTAGGGCACGCGTAATGGGCCCCTCGCATGCGACCATTCAAGTATCAAGCCGTTGATTGAAACAAGATCAAATGTTGATAGCCCGTAAAGTGCACTGGGACTTAAAATAGCAACGAGTAATTGCTAAGTTATGTTCCGACGAGGCAGAGATAATGGACTAATAATAGGAAACTCGTGATGTCTAACTGTACTAGTTCCACGGGAAAGCTGAAGCACTGTTCAGCCGGAAGTAAGAAAAAGAACTGGGCAAGCATACAATGGTATGGTTACAATACTGGGCAAACAGAGAATTGTTTGCACTGTATAGTGCTAATTGTGCTCATTTAGCTGGGCTGTAGCCTTGTAACTTGGTAACGGAGCTGAACGCTTCAGCGAGCAAATTTTGACCAGTTCTCAAAACAACCACTTGCTACAAACAAAAGTGATCCTTTCCGAATCGCTTTTACTTCTGTGCATGGCAGCGAGTGTTTCTTCAGCATTTTGGAATCTAGGTCTTGCGGAATTCTTTTTATTTCTACAACAGTATGACAGTCAGCCAATCAGATAATAGCTGACAGAGGATTAATACGTCCTGTGAAGCATTTTGTGTATCTTCAGCTTGCTTGAATTAAACAACTGAGGTACAGGTACTTGCACAAATTAACGACCTTATTGACGGTGGCTGTTAACGTCTGCAGGCCATGAGGTAAAGTACTTTGCCCATCGTAATGACAATAAATAGTGCAAAAGGAAACTTTCTGTTCGCTTTTTTGATGTTTTAAACCGAACATAGTCCTG
Organism: Micromussa lordhowensis; assembly: GCA_964020085.1. Lineage (NCBI taxonomy): Eukaryota > Metazoa > Cnidaria > Anthozoa > Scleractinia > Lobophylliidae > Micromussa > Micromussa lordhowensis. The sequence goes on along the minus strand of OZ026603.1, from coordinate 30,239,145 downwards.
TTATCTGTTCACATTTGGTAAAAATAAAACCGGGTTTAGGGGGCACTGCATGTCGTCAGCTATTTTTAGTGTGGCAAGCTTTAAAAAAAGCTTGTAAGGAAACTCAGGATCATAAGGAAGTCAGAAATAGCCGGTACAGCGGAACAGTATTGGATAAATGACAGGAATTCACTGGTACCTGACTAACGATATATAGTATAGATAGGAATGGATACCATATGGCAATACTTGAAAAAATGGTCCTCGCGATTTTCATCTTAGCTTGTTTGTTTGCTTGTTTTTTTTGTTTTTGTTTTTTGTTTTCCGAGAAATCTAAACCTGCAGAAAAGTTTAAATCCCTGCTTTTTTCCCGTTCTTTTAACGAAATCGAAATTTCAGGCTATTCAAAATTGGTCTTTTAAATAAACGAGAGAAATCTGTCACCGTAGAATGGCTGTAAAAGATTTATATTTTCACACATTTTCACCACGCAGAGTTCATTTTAACTGTTGCTGCTTTTTTTTATTCCATGAATTGTGGGACGAATTTCCTGAATGCCCACGCAGGTCACTTCTTAAGTCATTGAGCTGTCTGTCACACTGAGGTCCCCCGTGAAACTGAGTTCTAGCCAAGAATGTTACGTCTAGAGTTGATTAAAAAAAACTTAGATCAACACAGATGCTCTGAAAATAGACCTGCGACGCAAATAAATCCGTGGAATAATGGTTGCCCTAATGACTAACTATTAATCTGCATTCTACAGACCTTACCTTTAGCTCTGAACCTTTACAATTGATGCTGAGAATCGTTGTACAATAAGGCGATGTTTTGCGACGTCGACGAGAGTTCTTTGAGAGTCCGACTTGGATACGGCCAACAAGAAAATTCTTCGCGTGTTCCGACAGTTTTTGTCTGAAATTTAAGTCTGGTTAGCAAGACATCTTTGTTTTGCCAAACTATCAAGCATGGTGACTCATCTTCAAACAACTTTAGCTAATTAATAATCCTTTTTTCAATTAATAATCCTCAGTGTCAGCTGAGACAATTTCATGTATATAAATGATAGTCTAGAAAATTGGCGTAATCTAAAATCAACATAAAAAAAGCTCATATTTTTTCACTCAGTTTGTTTCAGACGTGTCTCTGCTAACAAGAACGCGTGTTAACGTTCATGTAGCTCTTCGTATATTACAGCTGCAATTCGCAAAGCAATCTATCTAGACTAATATATCTTACGTCACAAGGTACAAGGTACAAAGAAGGCTAAAAGAACTATAACTGAGTAATATATCTCTCTGGAAAAGTTCAAAGTTCTATTCTTAAAGTATTTGGCGGATTTATGGCCCTATTCTCCACCAAGAAAGAAGGTGTTAGGGTTAGCGAGAGTTTGTTTTATTAATTAAGTAACATATCAAACACGAAAGACCGATTTTGGCCACATTTCCAAACACCGAAAAGAGAGTTGAAAATACGACGCGCAGCGGAGTACTTTTGACGAACTTCCAGGTGTTTGAAAATGTGTTCAAACACTGTCTTGAGTGTTTATTATATCGGCTCAATTGAAACTCAAAGTAAGAAGTAAATGAAGAGATAAAATCGTAAAAATCTATGCTAATTAAACTTTATGAATTATTAATGAGTTTGAGAAGCATGCAGAAAAAATTTCATTTTCACCGCTTTTTACAGGCTTTGAATCTATTCCGGGGAATCACCTTATTTGCAGACAACTTAATAAACAGGATCAAAATTCTTTTTATGTCACTCGTTTGCGTATCAGACTCTCTGCATTCCATACGATGATCAAATTAATAGTCTTTGATTTCATTTGTGTCGCGAAAAAAGTCGAGACTATTTTAAGGACAAATATTCTATAACTCTGAGGGATTTTGACGTTTCGTCGTGTCTCGACCGGAATTCTATTCATGCCTGGAGATGCTTATCTTTCTTACAGCTTGACGAAATTTTAAATTAAATTAGCTGAGATTCAAAATAAATACTTTCATGATGACAAGAGTTGACTGAAGTTTAAGGAAAGTTAGCAACCATTTTCAAAGTCATCATACAACGTAGATTGATTAGCCATCCCGTATCTCGGAGTCTTGCAGTAATGTTTTGCCAACTGACAAGATCGTTTGCAGGCTTAATTAAATTGGAAAGATTTCCGTATGTTGTAAATGTAGCAAGCTTTGAGGCATACATAGGTCGGCTGCTTCGCCTTGAAAACTAAGACTGTATAACTATAGGATTCCAATATTAAAGCATAAAACGGGTCATACCCAATAACTCCTAATCCTTGCAGATACTGGTATGCCGTATTCAGAGATTTGATGGCTATATTCTGGGGTTTTTTGAGCTATGCAAATTCATTTACACTTCGTACAGACTCCGATGTCCAAGGGCCGGACTATGATCTACATACACCATAGTCTCATGGTTTCGCCTAACACACCGACCTCGAAATAACTGTTGACTGAAATGAAAAGATTTGGTAGAGGACTTTGATCGAAAAAGCTTTTCAAATTCTTGTTACGTGGATATTTACAAAACCAGCAAAATCAGTACTATTAGAGAAACATGACTTTAGTGTTCACTTATGGAATATTTGGCTTCCGTTATCTGAACATGTACAAGAGATGTTAACAAATTAGATACCTGTAAACTAAAAACTTACCTTCAGCGCAGTTATTTTTTTTTTCTAAAAAAAAACTTCTGAGTGCAAGTTTAATTAAAAAGGATGAAGCCTGGTACTTGATCTTACAGACTAATCCAGATCGGTTGATAGATCTTTCGATAAAGAATTGTAAATCATAAATCATTGAGAACAGGGTTTAATTTAATACATACCTGACAAATTCAATGCCAGTAAATTAAGGTTTGAGGGAATGCAAGGAAATACATCTATATTTGCGGAGAAAGATATGAAGACATGATATATTGCGAACTCACAACGTGACCAGCTCATAGTTGGCTTGATAGCTCAGTTTACTTGGTAGAGCACTGCACCGGTATCGCGAGTGCTGATGGGTTCGAATGCCGTTCCAGGCTAATATTATTTTTTCACAACTACTTTATAAGTTATGTGTATAACTGCAACCATGTCTTCATTTGACGGAATGTTATTCAGTAACGAAGAGATCTTCAGAGATTTAGGTCACGCATTTCAGTTACATACAAAACATACAAGGATTGGACAAAACGGTTTAAGAACGGTCAAAACTGGATTGCAGTCAGCTAAACTGGTTGTCTGTCGCGCCGACATAAATCTTGTTTTTCACGGTTTTGTTTTCAGTTAATTTACACTGAAGTAATCTTTGTTCTGTAGCATATTGCTCGTGGAGACCTTTTGAGGTTCTCGCCAACTTTGAACGATTGTAAAATGCTAAAAGCATAGAGTATTAAACTCCAAATTTAGAGGCAATTTCTAAACTTTATTTGGGAACAATATAACGTATGATTGGTCAAAGAACATGATGTTCCCAAGGCAACAGTATTGTGACAGAAATGTTTTTCAAATTTTGAATTTTCTGTGTTGAATGGAATCTTAACTTCCTTCCAGTGCCTTTCATTTATTTCTTTCTTTTTATTTTCAAATAAAATGAGCGAAGTTTTTTTGCTGTTTGTCTATTGTCTTGTAGAAATCATGAAAATCAAGATGGCGGCTGTTCAGAAATACTGACGTCGACTCTTCGTCATATGAAGTCATCGTTTCATGTTACGGAACTGAAGGAAATATTTTTGGGCAATTTCAAAATCTTCCAAGTTAAGTTCATTGTGATTGTTTCTTAAAACTCTAAAGATTCTAGTCCGTGTTGATAATGTTAGAATTAATTCTATCAAGAGACTATGCGGTCTCTTGATTCTACAAATTGCAGTCCAGATACAAAAAATTGAAGAATCGCCAAATTTGTGAGTGCAAGCTTTTTTCAATTTGCACCCTCGTTTTAAAGTGTCTCGTTGTAAGCTTCTAGTAGAGTCTATGATTAACTATTTTAGAAGTATACCAGTTACAGGTTTTAAAGATTTTTAAAGATGAAGTAAACAATAATTGCTGCCTATTTAAAAGGCTTTCCAAACTTTGAATACCGGTAGTTTTAACGCATAATAGGCCCTTTGCAGCTAAGCCGTCACGTGACCTACTTTTCATAAAATTATGGGCTATAACTTAACAAATGGAAGAAATGGAAAAAGCATGTCGAGAATATCAAAACGGCCAAATTTGAGGCCCCCGTCATTAAAATATGAGATTTTATGACAGTCTGAATTTTTAAAAAAATAGGGGGTTTGTATGGAAAATGTTGCTGGAGAGCACGCAAGACCTTGCTCTCCAGCAACATTTCCCATACAAAACTTCTAAATTTTCCGAAAATTCAAAGTGTCGTATAAACTTACTCTTTCATTACAGGGGGCTCAAACTTGGCCATTTTGGTATTTTCGATGCGCTCTTTCCATTTCTGGCATTCTTTAAGTTATAGCCCATAATATAAAAATTTTCTAGGAAAAATTTGGTCACGTGACCCCAGCTGCAAAGGGCCTATTACATGCAGTATTAAACACACTTATTGTTTATTAAGTACTTCATACTTGATCGGATTATTTCTAGAATTTTGGGTTTCCGTCAATTCAGCTTTATCAGGACAATTAGTGATGCTCCTGACCATAAAAAACGTGCGTCGGAGGAATTTGAAAGCGCAGCTTTATTTCTACGGTTAGGCCTACCGTCCACACTAATCCGTCACGAAAACGAAGCTTTTCGAAAACGCTCTTCAAACCGGAGGAATTTGAAAACGCTGGCTTTTCGTTTCGTGTGGACGGAAAACATTTTGAAAACGGAGAGTTTTGGAAAACGACGGCTTCACGATCATCATGTGGTTTTCCTCAAACACAAATCCAAAATGATCGTCCGGTGATTGTTACGTTTTCAAATTCCTTCTCAGTAGCTAGAGTAGACAGAAAACATCGTCTGTTTTCAGAGCATAGTCAATAGAGGGCAATGGTTGGGAAGGCCGGTGGACATCAAAGAAGCAAACGAACAGGCCAAGATTTATGTTGGAAGGGTCCTTGACCCAACACATCTTTTGTTTTATGCTCATTGACTATGCTTGAGTTACATAATCGCAATAGTTGTATGAGCGCACATAACCACCTTTTGTATTTTGCCAGGTTCTGTACAGGGTCAACCCCCAAAATAGCAAACAAAAACATACGACAAAGAGCTTTGCCAGGTTTCCTAACCATTCTCTCTGAACATATTTAATAGAGGGCCTCTATTAAATATGTTCAGAGTGAAACCTCCGTTTTCAAATTTCTCCGACGTAATGCGGATGGTACCCTAGTGCTAGTCCTTGGATTGTAAAACAATCAAGCTCTTCGTCAGTTTGCACCTCGTTATTGGTTTGGTGATGACTCTAAGTTCCATTTCCGCGGTCAATTTATAACAACCAATGAAAGAATCGTCAGCGAGCTTGTTAATTTGTTTGATGATTTTAACACCTCTGCTTACTGAAAAAGCCATTCTGTTTCTAAATATAGCTAGGCTGAGCTTTCTGAATATAGCTGGAAGCTAAATATAGCTAAGCTTTCTAGATGTGGCTGGAGACCATATGATGCACCTCGCAATTTTGAAAGGCAAAGACCCTTGCAATCTTTGTTGTTGCAAACTTATGACTTCTACAAATCATTATGTTACTATGCAATTAGCAAAATTCAGTTCATCTTGCTTTGATCTGCGCAATATTCTGCTCTCAAATCAAACCCATGTAACTTGATTACTAAATCATAACCTTATTATATGTTCAAGATAATCATTGCTGTTTTAGTTTTAGTTTACAAAAGCTTTTGCAACACTGTATGTATTTATGTATTTGTGCAAATAAAGCCAGCTGTTGTTGTTGTTTGTATTGTTCTCAGCTTATGATGAGAAAAATAAATTTTGATGTATATCGTGATGCGGTGTTGCGCTCTGATAGCTTTCCTAAAATCTCTCTGATGTAACAGATTCCTGGGATCATCTTCTTTAAAAGAGCCATTAATACGATAATCGCAGGCCAAATACCCAAACAACTCAGTCACATTCTGAGCATAGCAATTCAGTCAAGCTTTCCATTCCAGAAATTCGGTCACAATTGCAAGACCGTGGATTGCCGCCTAACAGGAATTGTCTTCTTTGTATAACATAGTTTTTTTTTCTAACGAAGTCCCCCATAATCTTCATTCCCAGGGAACGTTTCCCTTCGTCTTGTCTCACCTCAACCTCCCCGGCCCCCCTCCGGCCTTCAAGAGGCTTCAAGACAAAGAACCTAGGAGTTATGAGAAACGTGACTCTCTACCCTAGACTTAGAACGGCTGCCAGTCAAAAAATAAAGCAGGTTGAAAAGGAAAAATAAATATGAACAGCCTATCGCCCGATAATCTTGTAACTTCTGAAAATTATCAACATCAAATTTCTTAACAGATTAGTGGAGGGGATAGATAAATAAACAAACACCGGCTAAATTTTGTGTTCATCTATCCTTCTGTACAATCATGCAACTGTTGGAAAATCGGACACAGAGACTAATGGGGTATTGTTTTCAGTGTAGTAGTTGATTCTTATAATAGTCGACAGGAAACAGGGCTTTGTAGACAATTAATGACGAGAATTAAAAGTTTAATCTTAGCTCTGGAAGGGCAAAAATGATTGTCACATTTTTTCGACTTTCAATTATTTCGCGAAAGCCTATTTGGCAAAGATTCCAAAGGTTATGCTGAATAAGGAAAACAAATAAAACTAAAGAGAATTACTGCAAACGGCGGGCTAACTTTCATGTCCTACTCGACGTGTAAGGTGACCTGTTTCAGTTGATCGAGCCCTTAAGCTTTGACTGCTTCAACCGGCAGAGTTTTTTCTGTTTGCTTCTGGGTTTCAACAGTAACATTACAAAGTCATAAAGTGATTTCAGGCTCAGCAGAGTTCACGTCCATCATAGATTAAACCACTAATCCTCTTTAAACAAACCATTGATTTTCATCCAGGAGACAAAAAAAAGGAAACAGACGGGCGTCTGAGGATTGGAAACAATAGTTTTAAAGCTTGATTGTAATAACATTAATAATAATAATACCAATGATAATAATAACTTAAATAATAGTCAGGTAACTTTAATAATAATAACTTTATTTAAGTGCCGTATGCATTTAGCACTGTTGTGCGAACTGGGGACACTGTAATGAATAAACAAATATTTCAAATAGACCATAAACAAACCGTGCTGCAGACACGGAGCATTGCGAGGCAAGGTAATGCCTAGGCCCAAGAAAGCTAAATTAAAATAGTTACGTTTTGCGTTTTAGAGGACATCCGCTAGGTGGCAACTTACTAAAAGAAGTTGTCTCAGCAAATGACTCTCATTAAATTAATCACTGTTAACAGTGTCACAGTTAGTGTCAGAGAGCTGAGCAGGGACATCTTGCACTGAGGGAACTGAACGAGAACAGTAAAAGCTATTGTACATGCGCTTTTGTGTAAATTGTCACAGTAAAACAGCGACTGTAACTTTTACGACAGTGGATGAGACTCTAATGTGTGACCATTTAAATATTAAACGCACGTGGTACTTTATGCTGACTGTTTGCTGCAGTGGAGTAAACCTTAAAACGTGCCCCATTTTGAACGCAAAACAACTGATTACAATTCGCTAAATGTCTAGATGCGTACACCGTTTTGTTTCCCCATTCCTCGCACTCTTCCTACCAATATTTCGGTTGCTAGTGGAGCTAGAAGATTGTATGAATACTTGGTTCTTCACTATTCCTGTTGTAACTTTACTGGGATTTAAAAAGAATCGTTGCTTCGAGTTTAACAACTGATACAATTTGTCTACGCGGGTAAAATACAAGTAGGTTATACAACTGATCAATTGACCTACATAGGAGAAGACCCAGCCCAAAAAATTACGCAAATACCTCTCCATGATCTTTCTTCACAGTATCCCTGTGTCTCGCATACTTACCAATCCTCGATTCATCCAGTGTTGTACCAATTGTGAATGGGTCTAAAACCTGGCAGTGTCTCTCTTCTTAAGAACACAGAAACGTGTGCTTCAAAGACGCCGCGTGCTGTACAGGTCAAAATGGAACTGCCAAGAGGTCTTATTTTGATTGTGACATATAGCAGGATATTAAAAGGGAATAAATAGGGACGTGACGTCAGTGTGACGAAAGTTGCAAATCCACACGTAATACTAACGACACTAACTTGGACAGGACGAGGATTCTTGGAAGAACGTGTTAGATTTAGAAATCAGAAACGTGTTTTTAAGGCCTCAGGCTCTGAGCCGAAAACAGCATTGATGTAATCGTATTTAAACATTTGGCATGAGGTCAGCTATGTTAGCCCCAAAGGGTACAAAAGCTTCGGGCCAAAAACAAGAGGCGCTCTCAGCTCGGGGCACAAAAATGAAGATGTAAATATTGGGGCTCCACCGTGTTACCTCACGAGGGTCTGAATAGGAGCGCTCATGCCTAATCCAGTCAGGTGTAGGCTGTTTAGCAGCTCACCAGTCAATAATCTGGCATGTCTCACTGTAAGAAATTAAAATACTTCTAGGCCTAGGCAGTTTCCATGTGGAAGGAGTTAAACGAAGGGAGTTTCGTCTGTAGAAGGTGTTGTTTGTACCAACAACGATTAATGGCTTTTTACTAATCTTAACTGTAACATTACAAACTCAAACAGCGAGCGTGGGGCTTCAAGGATCGACCCCTCCTTGATACACAAGCTGTCCTTTCCCTATAGCTCAGTAATGTTGATAAAAGTGGAAGGAAATTTGGACTGCGGTGTAGCACAGACACATGATGGCGGTTATACGACGTAGTTATCCCAGAGCCAGTAACATGTTTAATGCTTTTGATGAGGACTCAAGTGGAAAATATTGAAGCCACTATCTTCTCCAGCCGAAATGCTGATATTAAGGGACCCCTCCAGTGAATGAAATTTTAGTCGTGACTCGGAATTCATGTGATTCTAGCTTTTGAAGCTTTATTACGCTAGATGGCATCCTTGGTAGTTAATAAAATTATGTTAAAACTCTTGGGAAAAAGTTGCCATTTAAAATAAAGTTGAATTGAACAGAGCTTTTTCGAGTGGCTCGTGTAGTTCTAACTTCATAGAATAAATAAAACAACTCAAAACTGTCTTAAAAAGAGCGTGATCCATCAGAAATTTCATCTGAGTCTGATTTCGTGTAACCATTCGAATAAAGCTATTTAGTATATATAAATCTTCTAGCGTTCTATCACCAATGCTGTTCTCCGATTGGCTACGTTACTCACTATCTATTCTGTGATAGATATTGAATACCGTGCTAGTGTTTCCTTGTTAACAAACTAACGTGCACTTCTTGGCGTTTTCGAAGGGTCTGTGAAGAGGATTTAGATAAAATTTGCGCCCTCGTCAACTATCACGCGATAGAAATCGAGAGCGAATAATCTAATCGTTTAGTATTTTTCGCATTGCATTCCTGTGTACAGTCTTTTATTCCGCTACAAGTTCACCTGGATGCCCTAGTGTGTAAAAGCTAATTTCACATGCCACTCTTTCTTATAGAGAACAAAATGGTTCAGTTTTACTTTTGAGTCCTTGGGTGAAAACTCTAAAGTGTGATGTGTCAAATGAGAGCTACTCATTAATGCGTACTTTTCTGTAGCTTCATGTATTACTGTTTGTTATGCAGTTCAAGGTGGGTTTAACTTTTAATTGTGGGTGAAACCCTAGTGTGCGACCATTAAAATGAAAGCTAATGAGCTTGGTTCTTGGTAACGGATAGAATATGAAATACTATAAAAGGCTATATATTTTGTTATGCCTTGTTTTCTTTTTTATGTCTTGGAACTGCTTTTCCATGTATGTCACTAACTAAAACACCTGCAAATGTTTTTTTAGAAATATTTGAAGGCCGTGCTTCTGTCAAGGTATTGGAATGGGAGGTCTGCGAAAACACCTAAAGGACCTAAAGAAGCTTTTAACTCCTTAGTTCCGATTCCCTAAATACGGACCTCACATTAGTTCAAACTATTTGACATATATTTAAGTTCTTATTCATTAAAAAATAGAGGACTGTTTACGGTGCATAATAAAAATCCCGCCGAGTTTGACATGGAACCTTCATTGAAATCTTGCATCAACGTAATATTGTTATGTATACGATTAAACAGTTGAAAATACGAACGCACCTGAAGAGGAAAAAAAACTTGCAAATCGAAGCATTCACCAGTAGGGATAGATAGCTATGGGCTGCTGCCGGTGTACGCCTTGTAATTAAGTTGAGCAATTTTGGTGGGCGTCTCTAAAGAAAGCTCTGTTCAGTTTTGCACCTGTCCCAGCTCGGTTTACGGCGGCAAACTAAGTGGAAGCCGTGCGCGCGAAATGATTTTATAGCTTTACTAGTTGGATTAATATAATGACACCGTTGATTTTATATCTTGCCGTATCCTGCTGCAAAACTAATCGCATCATGCACTCGAAAACGACGACTAACACCAACCAGAGTTAATAATCTCGATCGCGTTTGGCATTTTCTTGCGAACGGCAGAAATACCTTGCCGCAGTGATAAGCCTTGCTGCCGTATCAAACCCAAATAACATGTGTTTGCTTGTTTGCTTGTTTCCGGTTAATCGCATTAAGCCGAGAGAAGATCATCTTTTGATTGAGTCAGTCGGTCTGTTCGAGAAAATTCTAAACCGATTTAGCCGACTCAGGGCTCCTCATTGGTGGAAGTAGGCCAAAAATATTTAACTCTTCGTTCCAGTTGTAATCGGCATCTCACTACTCCCTACAATGCCAATACTTGATGAAATGGAACGGTAACGAGAATATAGAAAATAATCAACTGTTTTGCCGTGATGTATCAAAAATTCTCCAAACTAACTTTAAACGTTTGGGCTTGAACGAGTGCGTTTCCCTGAGGCTTTGTGTGTGAAACTAGGCACGAAGAAGCAAGGTGAAATTGAAAGCGCTGGGGATGGGCTTCACTGTAAAATCAAGTTCTACTTCTAATTGAGTTTTACGAACTTACCAAATGCAAGGCCAGCTACCAGCAAGGAGTATTAATCTTTGAGTTCGAGGTAAAATCGTTTGTAGCAGTTTTCTTACCCTGTGATTTAAATGTTGGTCACGGTTAAATGGGCGGGAACCTTTGATAGCTTGAGCAAACCGATAAATCCTCTTAATTTGCTTATACTCCGGAATTAAGCACTGCAGTTATATGTAACAAAATCTTAAGTAGTTTGTTGTCTATTTAAGCGATATCTTTTCGCTCAATATTTTTATGGGCATTAGAAGCTAATTGGCTGATGATAATCTGATGTCTATCGATGCAGCTCCAATCACAACCTCAGGCGTTGAACACAGGTTCGTAGTTAACAAGATCTTGCTTCTATCTTAAACATCCCAATGTCCCATATAAGGCTGAACTACCAAAATAGCCTCTTTGCCCTGATAGAATTATATAACAAACACATGTGTATCGTTTGATAAATGTTTGTGAGCGCAAAGGTCGCGCTAAATGCAGTGTTTTTAAGGATTTATCTCAATGGTATTCTGCCGTGGCAATATCGATAACAAGGCTGGATTTAGGGTGGGAACAGAATCGAGGGGCTCAGAAATTACTTGAAAACAGTTAAAAATGATTGGGAAAAACTATAAAGAGTGTAGCAAAAACATTCTGAAACAAAGCTCATTTTCCAAGCATTTTCGTAGACCGCCGAATAGAGAAATGTAAAGAAACTGACACAGATAATGAGAACAAGATGGAGCTGTAACTAGTACATAAAGAAAATGAAACGAGTCATGCTTATAAAGGACTATTGCAAAGCAGTAATAAAGTTATCATGCGACATATGAAAATGTGATATGAAGAAAAAACAACATGAAAGTAGCTATTTCCATATTCTTAGCTCTTTTGTAGAAAACTGCTCTGCTCAACCAGCAGAGCTTTCGGAGCTATAGGAGCGGAAGAAAATTAACATCTGATTTTTACTATCTCGATTTGAACCACCCAACAAAAAACACCAAACATTGCGAATTGGTTGTGTCAGTTGAAAGCTAAGAGAAAGCCCACAGCTATCTCCAATAGACGCCTGTCTTTTAAACAAAACAAACTAAACCACATGACACTTGAGAAAAGCCATTTTGCTTCTTTCGCTATGGGATTGCCTCTCCTGTTTTTTGGCTGACGCAGATGGAAGGATTCTCGATCAAAGCAATATACTGCTATGGTAACGGGTAAGTCGTAATGCTACCAAGCTACACAGATCAAACCTGCACATGTCGGAAGAAAGGAGAAAATAAATGATTTCACGACTCCCTGTCGAGTACCGTTACGAGTCGGCCATTTTGTTTTCTTCCCTGTAGAAATGCTCTCCATTGAAACAAATGAAATCAGCCCAGATCAAAACGAGTTATTTCATCTGCTAAGGCCAGCAATGTTTCTTAATTATAAATCACATAACGAACAAAATATCCCATGACTCAGTTTTTTTTGAGTTGATCAACCTTGCTTTGAGTGGCGTCCGCCAATTTGTTTCGTTCTTGTTGGAATGCTTCGTTTTTGTCTCGGGAGACTGTATACTTCATACTGCGAAACAGTTTATGGATGAATAATTGAACGTATCAACTCGCTGCAAAACTTCACGTACAGAGAACGAATTATAATATCCTTCGCAAGAAAAGCTTATTCAATAAGTGATGAGTTTCACGAGTCTAACTCAGCGTGGTCATTTTCGTTCCTTGTCTCAGCTTCCTTCGCTGTAGTAGTGTCTCACTCTCTTTTGACTGGCGCCCAATTTGTCTAATTATTGCATTTTGGCTTCATGTGGATTGTTATTGTTGAATTTGCTCTTCTTGCGTTTTCTCATACTTATCGGATATTTTGTGGACTGTAATTGATGCACTGAGGAAGCTCAGTGATTTCGAACCGATCGAGTCATGAAGATTGTTGAACTAGACTAATAAAGCTCTAGTCCAATGTTTCATGAGGTAAACAGCTAAGAATGATCGATATATAAACGCAAGACTGATGGAAGCCAGCCCTTCGTTACAGCACTAAGTGTTAGCTGATTGTATGGCACTGATGAACTTAAAATTGTTCTGAAACATTGACACTGTATCACCGGCGCTCGCAATCATGGTAATTGAGCAATGCTTCAGCTGAAATCACGCTGAGAGCAGTCGAGACGGTGTTTTTTACTCCTTCCCTACATTCGGACAACATGCAAACAGGCACCCAAAGGGCAATGAAAAAAGGGCTTAACATGTACAGAAGGTGTTCACCTGGTAGACAGTTTGTTCCACCAATTGTTTCTAAGAGGGCAAATGCCACCCGAGATCACAGAATAGCATAATGTTAACATTTGAGTTCAGTGATTAAGTAAACTTCATTTTCAGCCACCAACTGTAACCTGTTGTCCGCTGAATACGCGGAGTTTAAAGAGTCTGAACTTGTACCTTCTGACCCCATTTTGCGCGTCCGCTCAAAAAAACGGTCATGCACTTGTTTGTTTGTTGTTGTTGTCTTCTTACTTCTCAATTTCGGAGTCTAACTCGTTCAAGACAAAACACCTTTATGGATCTATCTTCTAGTACATATCCATCGATTACAACTGTAAGCGGGGTGAAACGAGGCAGCATAGATTCAAGGCAAATATATGGTTTAAATTTCGTCGCAAATAACGATTTTCACAGTTTTACACAGTCGACGATTTTTTCGCTGTACAGACGTCGATGGACCCTTCATAGCTTCACGAAAACGCATGTATAGATCTGGAGTTGACTACTCTCTACCCAGCCGGAATGTCATTTCGCTGCTAAGTTTCGATTCGAATCATTTGGACGGTTCAGTTTCCTCTTGGTAGGTTATGTTCGGTTTAGAAAGGCCAACATACACACTGAATGGTTCAAACGTTTTTGTTAAGTGCCTTAATTAATAAGTTAGACACCAATATTCTGAATATTTAGGAAGCGATCGACTCTTTTGATATTAATAGGAGTCATGTTGTGATAATGGACGATATCCAATGATATTACGACGAGTTTAATAGCTATGTTGTAAAGACAAGATTCCAAAAGCCAAAAGCCTACTAGAGCATTTTTTAAACAAAGGTGGCAATAGCTTTGAGTTGGAGATATATATGGAATTATGAACGCATATGGAATGTAATAGTACCAAAAGGTCGAGACAGCAGAAAGTAAATCGTGAAGAACGTTACGACATGTTTTAATTTTAAAGACATGTTTCCATGTTGCCAACGTCATCTTCAGTTACATAATGTTTGAAAAACCGTTGGACTTTATAACAACTAGGCGAAACATACATGATTAATTAATATTAAGTGACAAAAATATTTGAATGAGTTACAAAGTGTGAAAGAACATAAAGCCTAAAGCGTAAGTGTCAGGTTGATGTGATGAACTTGTTAGTAGTGGTAGTAGTGGTAATAAGTCTGGGAGACTTCTCATAAGTTTTATTTCTCTGTAACAAGTCTGACTGCATTGTTATGCACAAAAAATCTTGTAACTATTTCTGGTCTAAATGCGAGCTACATGTAATCGCAGTTGATTTACTTTGGAAATCACGAGAAGCTTAATTAAAAATTTGTCTTACGACGGGAACAGTACACCGCTCAGTACAGTTAGCAGCGCTCAAACGCTTTTTGGACGAAGTCAATTATTAAAAACGATTTGCTTTTCTTGGGAATTCAGGCTATACAAATTACATTTCAGTTACACATGACGGGCAAAAGATATGAGTGGAAGTACTTCTTTATATGAAAATTAAGATTATAATCAGGCAGTGATTTGCGCAAGTTTCTGTAAAGAGTTGTTCACATTATAAGCCCTGTAAATCAGAGGAACAAAACCAAGGAATTGAAGTCGAGTGATGCCGAGTAGAGCCTCCGGCACTAAACTGAATGATTTTCCTTACGGCGCGAAAAGTAATCTCTTCAGTAAAAAAATGTTTAACGCCAAAACCTATACTGATAGTCATTCATTCGCCATAAAACAGTGACTTGAATTATTTACGGTAAGTTCATTGATCCTAGATGAGGAACGGTGCTGCAAGATTTAGAAATCGCGGTATGAGATTCTTTTTTGGTACATTTTCCCAGACTTGATGCTCTCCAAATCCCTAAATCTAACGCCGAATCCGTGATTTGTGATGCAATCTATGGATTAAATGCTCTTACCCTGTTTTGAAGACCTCCAAGCGCTTGTCGCAAGTCTCTGCTAGCAGCTTCGAACAGCCAGGCTCCAGATGACGGAGAATTTCGAAAGAAAGAATCCAAAACTCTCCCAGCTTGGTGTTTTCCAATCTAGCCGTAACTAAATCTGCAATTTAGGAATAACTCCAGATATTCTTGAGAGCACTTCCGCCAATTAGAAACGAGGTATATAGCTATCGCTATTCCAAACTCTCAGCTGATTATAAGAACCAAACGGTCTGTCACTGATCAAAGCGTGATAATAATTTACCTTTCGCCTGACCAGTTTCGCCTGTTCAGTGTTAGAAATCTAAACGTGTTTTACCGGCCTGTTCTACACTCGTTCCAGCAGATCGACATGGGTTCGTCAGTGGTTTGATTGTCAAAACAAATGACCCATTAGAATGACTAGGGGTCAGACACACAACAATGTCCGTTCCAAAATCGGATTATCTCTTTCGAGGTATCGGCTACAGTAATATTTTCTGTCCCATCAGGTGCAGGGTAAAACTGTTTTCCTAAAGTGTTTTACGCTAAGCTCTTTTGGTTACAACTGGCCCGAGATTGGTTGTCGAAGAGAAATTTTTCGTCTACAGTTGCAGATCAAAATTGAGAACCTTAGGGGCAAAGAAAGGTTATTTCTTACATAGTATATAACAACCACGACAGTGAAGGAAAATGCTAAGAATTTCTTCAACAAATATTTCAGTTTTTATTCAGCGCGAAAACGAACAAAATATTTCCCACCCACCCTCCCTGATTACCTGCTGAGTCAGTCTAACCAGCGAGCCCTGAATACAACGTACTGTATTCAAGGAAAGGTGAATACTAATACGGCCAGCTGTTTAATTAATTCCAAACTCAAAGTCTAAGTTCTCTATACTGATTGCTTTACAATTCTTTTATCGATACGACGTTTTGAATGTGGCGGAAACCAAGATATTATTGTTCCTTTTGCTGAAATTTTTCTTTATAATTCTCGTCACCCGTATCCACTTAAAGAAGACTTGATTTGTAAGGAGAAAGCCGATTTTAATCATAGCCGAGAATTCGTCTAATCATGATCACTGTGCTGTCGTGATGTCAACTGTTTGGAACTATATTCTTAGTTTGTCTTCCTTCCGTAATCAGCTAGCTGTATTTCTCAGTACTCAACAAGCTATCGACTTCCTTAATGATATTCAAAAGTTGCTGACTCAGCTATTGTTGTGGTTTGGTGTACAATAGAGATGATGTAAGTCGCAGTTTAAGCTAGTTGTAACACGTCAATTCATTCAAACATTGCTGACTCAGTTGAATATGCGAAAGTGGTAGATGCCAAACGGTGAGGACTTTTTCTATTGTTGTGGTTTTGTGTACAATAAAGATGATGTGATTCGCAGCTTAATCTAGCTGTAATGCGTCAATTCATTGACCGCAATGATGTTGTTTTTCCGTTTTACCGTCTCGAATTGTGTCTTTTAATACATGTGACAGCTAGGTCAGTGTGTAGTACGACAAATGTAAGACAAAATCGAGCTCAAGACGAAATAATTCCCCATACTCCAAGAAGCTAGTAAGACACTCCCAGCATTTTCATAAAAACTTCGCACATTCAGTGATGAACCAATCTAAAAAAAGCATATATTGTAAGAACAATATACGGAAGTGTACATGTTCATTGCCAAGTAATTACGATCATCATTTTTTTGTTTGGCACGGTAAACAATAGAATGGTGTAATCTCCGTTACCGTAAATGCGTTATCTGATAAGTGCGCAAATGTCAAATTTCCGTATTTCTGCCCGTGAGGTCGTAATATCGAAGTTAAAAATAGAATACCTTAACAAAACACGGTTAGCTCATGAACTACTTTTTAAAGAATTTGCAATTTTCCGCGGCACTGTAGCTTTGTGTTTTATATTAAGTGGAGGAAGATATTTGATTAAATTTAAAACAAGGAATTACAACTCTTTATCGTTTTCTTTTTCGAATTTTTTTCAGCCACGACTAGACAATGTCATTAAAGAGCAGTCTCTCTTGAGATAGTCGTGTTACCTACAATGTTCCCAGACAGGTAAGATAAAGTCTGCATATGAACCAAGTAGCCCATCAGGCCGGAGCTTATCCCGGTTTTCAGTAGCATGAAGTCACTAGGAGTATTTCTACTCCCCCCTGGATGGGATGCTAGTCCATCGCAGGGTTACCCCCAGCATTAATTGGTCGGCACCCATTTATACACATGGGTGGAGCGAGGCACTGTGAGAGTAAAGTGTCTTGCCCAAGAACATAACACAATGTCCCCGGCCAGGGCTCGAACACTAATCATAATCGCGCCTCCCATTGTCCCAAGACAAAGTTCAAGAAATTGTGATTCAAGAATCGAAATTACAAGCAAGAATCGTTTACCAAAAGAATACTAAATGAATAAATAAATAAATAAATAACTAAAAATTCTGGCGTACCTCCGCTTTCGACATGTTTTACTTTCACCACTTCCTTTCAACTGTGTTTGGATATACAGAAACCAACTGACTCACAACTGAGGGGTCGAACTTTTTAACATCATTAATACTGTTAGTTGTGAGCCTGAACCTGAGGAATTCACGAAGTTAACGGTCCTTCCGAGTTTTACTAGAGGTTATTGCGTGTTTCGCGCACGAGCGTGGCAAAGTGCGAGTGGAACACGCGGGTCGGCCTTTTTTGGTTACGTTTTTCCACGTTACGTAACCATTACAGTCGGCCAGAGCCGGAATCAAAAACTTTTCGTTGCAGTGTAGACAAAATACGTTAATAAGAAAGGTTTTACTGAGTAATTTCTATCATGTTCAACGCCGAGTTACAAGTTCATTAAAAGAGAAAAACATAGAAATTTGGTACCCAGAGCCCCTTGCTCCTTTGTTTGACCGCGGGTCAGGGAGAACTGAGAGAGGCTCTGGAAACTGATACATTTTAACCCTTATTCTTGATCTTCCATTAGTCTGTCCAAGTTTTGCAATGGTCTGTCGTTGAACGAACGATTTCTGTCCGAAGTATTTAAATTTATTTTTGAGCCGTATATCATAGAGTAAAGAACACAAGACAGCTTCCTCATATATGACTGCACCCTCAGAAGGCATCGAAGGTAAAATGTTGTCAGCCACGTTTGTTATATTTTCTGGTATATAGGATAAAATAATTCTAGTCGTATTCTCATCCTGCTACAGGGCTGGGTTGCTCGAAAGCCGATTAAGGCGGGGGTACACGTGAAGGCTGTTTTGACGTCGTTTAACAGGCCTTTCTGCCAATATCTCAGTCACGTTTCAAGCGACACTAAATCTCTCTGCTTATCTCATTAACCACTGTTTGGCGGTTTTGTGTAAATTTCTGGGTGATTTTTGGGCATTTTGGGAAAGAGATATTTTTTCTCAAAGGATAAGTTAAATTGAGGAAAATATGAAATGTTGAAGATTTGACGGATTTCGAAAATTGAAATTTGAAGTGAAGAATTAGTAGACGGATACCAAACAGTCCCCTAGCAACCAGGGGCTCTCTTTCGCGGGGGTCAACTGTCTGGTAGTGTTTCCAACCCATCTTAATCCTAACAATTTCCTTTTTATATCACTTCAAATTTCACGCCTATTCATGTTTACCCCCGCCTTAACGCTAACCCGGGATTAAAAGTTAACCGAAGTAACAATTTGTTTTCGTATAAAAATATTTTTCTCTGCTTCAGTTATGTTTTGTGTATTTTGAGATCACTCAAGCTCAGAACTGAAGGACAATGAGAACAGACCTGGTTCATTCTGTGTTGGTTAGAATATACGTACTTTCGAAATACACAAAAAATGTTGAAAGTGAATGAGAGAAGAATTGCGAAGTAAAATGGCCTAAGGAACATACCCCAAACTCCGACTTGAATGCGAGCTAGCTAGCCAGGTCTACAATTCACAACGCCCCTGAAACCCATCCATTTACAACTGATACGTGGTCAGTTCTATGCGAGAACCAATTTGCACTGATAAGGAAACAACCTCTCTCATCTAGTCACTGCAAGAAATGACGTTCTTTGGCACGAACGTTTGCAGGTTAAGAACAGACAAAACTGTATGGTTTCTCTGTGGACTCTGTCGAGTTATCTCGTCAGACTTAAAAGGCAAACAGTATTCAAATGTCTT
The DNA here is from genome assembly GCA_964020085.1 of Micromussa lordhowensis. NCBI lineage: Eukaryota > Metazoa > Cnidaria > Anthozoa > Scleractinia > Lobophylliidae > Micromussa > Micromussa lordhowensis. The sequence goes on along the minus strand of OZ026603.1, from coordinate 30,219,799 downwards.
CAAGTACTTAGCAATGGTTCTGTTTGCTCGATCGATTGCAGAGCGGGTACTTTTATAATTTTGATGCTAATAAATCTTAAATATGCCATTGTCATCCGTTCTATCTATTTCTTGAAATCATCATCTTCGTTCTTTCTTTTAAAACATTCATATTGTTTAGTTCGTTTTCACGGTTAAAACAAAACAAAAGTCGAAGTGTGTTCTTAGACGTTTCTAAATATACTAACCTCTTCCTCTATAATAGATAGCTATGTCTTTCGTTTCCTTCACAACTGAAGGAAATAATTTACCTGGGTTTTATCTTGGTTTTCCGGGGAGACATGCAGACCTTTGGAGACGAGAATAGATGTTTCCCAGCTGGATCAAAGCGACGAAACGTGTCACAGTGAATTTCCACTGTTACGCTCTCCCTGACCTGGCCTTACCTGACAATCTAATCAGCTCGGTAGAGTGTTAATGGAGTGTAAATAAGCGAGATAAACTTGAAACAAAAGAGTTCACACTTCACAGCCAATAATAACAAAACAAATGCTTCAAGATCATAGCGCAGAGCAGAATATCATTTGCTTTGTTGTGATAAACTGGTGCTCAGTTACTGACAAAGGTATTTAGTTTCTCGTGTTGATAAATCTCCTGTTATTTTGGTAATATAATCCGAAAAACACTAAAAGCTATTGTCTGCTGCATGCAGAGATAATCCAAAGCAAGTTGCCTTCAATAACACAAGATTTCGTTTAATAATCGCTTGGAAATGCGCCGAAGGAACCTTTAGTACACCATAGTGAGAGATGTCTAATTAAACATAACCTTTTAATAACTATGGCTCCCAGCTTGCTATAAAACTTGCAATTAGGAAAGAAATCAAGAACGCCAAAGCAAGTCAGAAAAGAAACTTCAATTTAAGTGAAAAAGATAGTGAGTGATAGATACAAAATTTCACCAGAATGCCAATTTTGATTTTTTTTTTTGTTTGTTTTGCATCCTTTCAAAAATTCACATCTATGAACTGTAAGTCCACTTCAATCCTTGTAACCCTGTACCTCCTCATCAAAATACATTTTCTTTTTTTCCCTTGAGAGTCTTTTCAGTTTATATCTGATTTACTTGAATACTTAGCGGCATTTCACGATATAATATCGAAATTAGGAAAGACTGACTTTCGACTCAGCTCGGACACTTTAGTTTTTTTAGCAAAAACCCGTACTCGATTACCATTAGTTATTTGGAGATTCGTCTGCTTTCATAAGCTGAGAGGCTAACGACTTCTTTTCTTGATCCGACTATTCGCCTAAATCGTAACGGTCTGGTACAATACTGAACATATATGAAGCCAGTTCATCTGAAGTTAAACCCTGGTGTATAACGAGGAGCCGTCAATTTTATAAGGGATTGGGACTGAGTGTGATCGCTATGACGGGGATTCTAAAATGCCGGAGCAACTGTGTGCGGGTTGAAAAATACGCTTCCTTAGACCATGAACTTCGTTATTGAAGGGTTCATTTCTATTGTAACTGGTTAGATGGAAGGGTTGTTTAGTTATTCTTCAGTATCAAATTTTAAGGATTGTTACTATGCCAGTTTAAGAATTTCTTCTACTTGGTAAATAACATCTTTATATAATTACACAGTATGTCAGGACCAGCGTGGTTAAATAGCCCTCCCCATAAGAGTTGAAACAAAAGCATGTCTGATAGAGAGTTTGAAGCCAGCGTTAATTAAGACTGATATTTTGAATTCTGTAATTGTCAGTCTGGGCTCCAGATTGCATATAGTGCATTGTATGACTTTGCGTGGTGAATTCAATGTGCAAACTATCCCGGAGTAGGAACACTATCCAGCGAAGAAATACCTTCACCGGTAATCAGTTCATCGGATCATTTTATAGTGAGAAGTGTTTTCGCTGTAAATAAGTTGAGAATGTTATGAGCTGATAGGAGTATAAAAATAATATACTAACCACAACCTTTGAGGAATGGTTTTTGTCTTTGGCAAACGAAAACAAAATCCAATTAGTCGTTTTTTGGGTGTATCTTATTCATGGACGGATTTTATACTGTGAAAAAATTACCATGGGAAACTTGGCGATTTTTAGCTTGTACTCCAACAAAGTTACATCGGCTTGTCAGAACTGACATAAGTCGAGCCTTTATCACAGAAGTTTGCACTCCAGTATTTGAAGTTACAAAAAATCGATGGCACGTTTAAACTTAATTGTAGGTATCGTACCTATTTATCGATTGTATCACACCGGTTCTATCATGGCTTATGTGCTGTTAAAGCAGAACTAATGTGCTTCTTTCTATTAGCAGCTATTAGCAGTGAGTGTTTCTCAGTTCTCCAGAATTGCCGCCGGTCGGACAAAATGCAAATGTTGACCGCACGCTCCCAATTTTTCAGCGCACTCATTCAGTTGTTTCTACATTAGGGAGTGAAGAAATTGGTTGCATTTCAGTGTTTCTAGTTTCTGTTTTTCGCCGTACTACTTGGTAATCTTTGAGGGAGAGAAGAAACCTTATGATCAGTTCTTCATCCAGCGGTCTACAATCCCTAGGGATGACCGACTGAACACACAGCAAAATTACTTGTAAAAATTGTCGGAGTCCACAGGAGTCTAGCGCAGAATAAACGGCCAATGATCCTTAATCATTCACTTGTTTTATGACTTACCTTTAATAATGGAACTGCGGACAACGGCAACAGACTTGATAGCTGTTCATCGATAGGCCTGTTGGCCAGAAGCAGAGTTGAAAATCTACGGAAAGCAAACAAGCCACATGACTTGTGTCAGGGACAACTTAACAGCGACCGGAAACCACTCTAAGGTTTCAAACAGTTCTTCAACACTTAACGGGTTTCCAATAAGCATTTCCTGTTTTTGAAAAGGCTAGACTTTTGTTTATCCATTAGGAAAACGAATGAAGAAAAAAAAAACGTAAAATATCACTGTGTCTTTGTGCCGGCAATTAAAGGTCAAGGCAGACAAAAACCTTTCTAGAACTACCTCCAACCCACCCCATATCTTAATTCTAGTGCAGCGTTATTTGAAAAGTTATCATGGACTTACTGAATGCTTTATCCGTAAGATCGCAGCGGTTTTTCTCTCTGAGTTTCGAGGCTCGTCTTGTTGCTCAAGAAACGACAAAAGGACATTTAAGACGTTTAACACGGTCAGAATATCGCGATGTGACAATGAGCTCGGCGTTGAGGGATACTTACTGTAAACTGTCCGCTTTTTGATTAAAATCAGGGTGAAATCTGCGCAAATGATGACAGTTTATCCAGCATTCCACAGAGGTAAAAAATAAAGCGTGATAATTATCACGCTACGATAAGGAAAGCAAACATGGACGAACCAACGGCAAGTTAAATAAGGGTATTGGTTTATTCATAAACTGAAATCAAGCGACGAGGGCTATCTCATGGACCGGCCAGGAGTGAATGAAACGTAACAAACCGTTTGAGGCTGACCCAAGTGACCTCAGCGCTTCCTAGGGACAGGAAACTGGATATGTTGAAATTCTTTCTCTCTTTCTTGTTCTTTTCTCATTGTTATTTTTATTATTCAACTCCTCTTTGAACTGATCTATAAACCTGTGCCCGTTGCTGGCACTCGAGTTATGAGATTTTATCTGATCGATACCTCCAAAATCTTCAGTGCTGTAATCCTCTATCAGGGATGTGTTCGCCTCTTTGCCCGCAGGTTCTAGGAGTGTATCATATCGGTCTCAGATAAGAGAGAAACATTCTTTCTCTACTAGATGCAAAAATTTACCGGAAGAAAAAGCGCAGAGAGAGGACAGACCCACAGAAATTAAATTAAAATTAAACCGGCTGAGACAAAAACCGCATTCTTTTCCTAGATCTGATAGAGGTTCTAAATTTCTTCCCTTTCAACGTCGATAGTTCAGCAAAACTGGCTTCATAGGCTAGCATATGCGCATGTAATTCATCATCATTATTCGTGGCAACTTAAAACCTTCTAAATTTGAACAAGTTACTAGGTACAAGAACATTTTCTCTATTACTCCCAGACAGTCAGTTCCCAAAAAGACATTTAAAAATAAGAAGGCAACCATTTTTAAATGTCTTTTTCTTATTAGGTTTATAAAAATTAAAAAAAAATACTAGTAGGAGTTTATTCTTCGTAAACTCTGCTTTTTAGCGCTCCTCAGCGTTGAATGATCGCCAGAATTTTGTTCACTGTCCATGTGAAATGGACATTAGTTTTCTAAATAGTGAGTCCAGTACGACTTGATGTAATTACTGCATCATCAGCTGTCTCCTCAAGAGTTCTGCGTGTGGTCTCGATTATCTCGGTATAATCTTGTCTCGAAATCGCAGATAATCCACGGAACCCTGCGTGCCTCAGAAATGAACCATTTCCTTCTCACTCTCAGAGTTATCAGCGTACATACAGAAGTAATTACTACACATGGTGTCTGGTGTGGCCGGGCGGAGCAGTTGGCCTCTTTGAAGATAGATTTCTGTAAATTCCAGCCCTTGAGGGTTAGCAGTCTGTTGGTGTCTCATAGCATGGGTCACTTAAGTTCAACTTCCCACACTGAAGGCCATGCTGACAACAGTACTACACTCGACGACAAAGTACAGATAATAAACAGCCTTCAAATGCGACACACAAGCTTTCATCCAGTAATTCAGTTGTTTCTTTCCAGACTGCTTTAAAGCCTTCCGAACCCTGGCAAAAGAAATGATTGCTTTCGCAGGGTTACGAGTGCAAAACTCGATTCATCTTTCTCCCGCCCCTTCTTCAGTGATACGCACGTCTTCGTGATTTGGATTTTGCAAAATGTCACGCACAGCTTAGAAATATTTCAGTTGTTATTTCTCTCCCTTCCTAGATCCTGCCGGCTTAATAATGTTTCTTCTCTTTTTTTGCCTAGTGTTTTTTTCACTTCTCCAACCCTCCACCCGGGACTCTCCTGTTCTTCTTCAAGTCCCCCCCCCACCTCCTTCAACGTGTTCCGTATTTTCACAATCTTTTCCTTCTAGGGGGGAAGGGGGGAGAGTGAACTGAACAATAGGCGCTTAACTCCAGTTACTGAAAAATACAGTAAACTAGTAAACTAACAAAGCACACTCGATTTTTGTTGCAGCAGGCGACAACATTTTTTAAGAGTATCATTTTTGGAAAGGTAGACGTGGTACCCAATTTTTTCGCCACGCTCGATAATGTTACCACGTGCATTGTACGGGATTTTTTCGTAGAGAGATTCATCTAAATATACTTGAGAAGTGGACAAACCTCTTGTACCGAAATTTTGGCATTTTCTACAAGCTGAAAGCTCTAAATAATTGCCTGAAATAACACCAAAAACAATTTCCCATAGGAACTCGAGAAAATAAGTTTCGAACGGAGACAAAATAGTCTGAAGAAGTTAACGGAGTGTTAATTGGAAGTTGCGGCGCACAGAAAACTTCTGGTTCAGCTCGTAGCTCAACAAATCATCTTTGAAGCCGGGTGGCGATATGCTCTCGTTACGAGCTGAACCAGAAGTTGTCTGTGCACCGCAACTTTCAGAAGTCTTTTGAGTCAGCACGTTCCCTTCTTCAGACTGTTTTATGTCTCCACTTGACTATAAGTGAAATTGTGCAAACACATGTAAAATTTCGTCAGCAGTGTCACTTCACCAGAACATTAAAGTGTTTCATATGAACTTCAAAATTTGTTTTCTACATTTGGCGTTGTTAATTAGAAATGATTTCTTTTGAGAAAACACTTAAAACAGTCGCACAGAAGTTTGCAATATGATGTAAATAACCTTGGTACAAAGTTTTTGTCCGCTTCTGGCGGATTGCTTCATCTGCTCTTACGACATGACATTCAGTTAACAAACTTTCAGTTGTACGATGGATTGCTTTTGCAGAGGTCTTTATTCCAGACATGAAATTCGACTCTGAAACAGGATCGTAAATTTGCAGGTAAAACATTGTCCATATGATTTCAAATAAAATGTTGGGCTTGTGAAATTTGAGAGGGGGCTGGGAAGGAGGGATAGAAGGCGCGAGCAGTTTACGGACAGAGCGGCCAAGACTGAGAATTTAAATCCAAAATTGTCATTGGAATTTTCATGAACTTCTGTACCAACCAACTCATTACATTTACTGTCCAAGATCTAGAAAAGCTAAGGGAAATTTCTTCTGGGAAATTTAGTCAAATTAATTCAACTCAGGAGGGTCGCCATGGACCGTTATAACACGTGCAAATCGTGAGGTGTGATATTTTCACCATCTTGCAGCTTTAGCTTATTTGCATTTTGTTCTTCGGTGCCTAGTGGTCGAAACTGTTTCACTTCTTCGGCAGAAGATAAATTGTTAACGAATCGACGAGAACGCTGGGAAGTCGTCAAGACAAAGGGAAGAACCGAGACGGATTAAAAACTCACTACTGAGTCCAGCTTCGGGCGCCAGAAACGAGGTGAGAGAAGTTAAACCATGAGACATCGAAATGCCAAATAAGAGTAAGCTGCCACATGTAAGTTGAGAGGGAACGAATTTTTAATAAGCGCTGCGTATATCGCTCGTAAACAGAAGTTTGAAATGTTAAAGCTAAAGCAAATTCAAAACGGTGAAAGTGAAACTTGTCAAGAATTTGTTCGATTCAACTTGTTTAGGACGTTGTTCCTTTGGTTAAGCGAACAAGTTCTAATAAATTAGAAACAAATAAAAGTCTTCTAAAATTAGTAGCATTATGAAAAATTGTGGTAAGACGTCAAAAGAAAGAGCTTTGCTCTCCAGAAATTTGATGCAAAGTGTTCAGTTAGTGGGTGACTGGGAGTTCATTTGGCACCAAATCCATATCGAGGGACAAATTGAATGAATGTTACCAATTTTTTCGGTCTGCGCTTGGAAGCCAATACTGGAAACGTTAAGTAAATGATTACATTTGTTCACTTCAGCATTGTTTTTCTCCTTTTTAGGCGAAGTGCCGTCAAACTAGAGAAACACTGGCGTGGCTTGAAGAAACCGCCCGCAAAGATCTACTCAAAGGTAAGGTTTGCGGTGATTTATAACAACCACAACAACAACAAATTCATTCGCTCTTGTAGTTACAAATTTATATACAACACAAACCAAAAAAAGTACAAAACAAAACAATTATGACAAAACGGGTCGACAATATGTACATGTGCCCATGTCACCCTGAGAGATACCTCGATAACCAAATGACTGATCAACTGAGGATTATCCCAGGCTCTACATTTATGTTGTACTTCATAGTTTCAGGCAGTATCCTGCAAGAAAACGACATATCATCTGTTCAGAATGTTTATTTAGAATGGCAGCGATACCAGTAAATTTTTCACTTTGTCTGGTAGCTATAAACACATTAATTGAAACTGAGTGGATTTAGATATTTAAACATAAAGTTCATTTAATCCCGCCAAGATTTCAGAGGAAGATGTTTCAGTGATAGTCAAGTCAGCAACACAGGGTATAAAAAGGCTAGGAATAGCTTGTGGACTTGCAGCTCATTGTACGATATTGGCATATTTATGATTTGTTCTTCTGTTATAAATTTCAGGTGATGTACCATTATAGAACTTGATAAAGCAAGCCAAGAAGAATCTTCCAGTAAAGAACAATGCTGAGGTAAGCTTGAGAAAGCAAATAATAAAGTTCATGAAAAATATTAGACATGTAACATGTAGGTCTGCAATGTGTACTAAAGGTTAATGTTGCCATGCGGTGCATCTACACATGAGAAGACTTGAATGATGACGATCAATGGTCCAAGATCCTATTAATACTCAAGATAATATCCCTGTAAAAGCTATAGTCTTGACCCTGTAAGACAGACTGAAGGAGTCTAAGTACTCGACTCTCAAGATGTTGGATATTTATCAATCATTCCACAAGCGCGCGCTGGATATGAGATGGTAGATAGCCAACGAGGCCAATAGCGCCGAGTTGGCTATAATCATCTCGTATCCACCAAGGGCGAGTGGAATAATTGTTTTATTAAAAACGCCCCCAAAATATCACGCGTACGTTTACTATTTTCGTAGAGCATGGTATAATGGCTCATAGCCCATGATGGCTAAGCCAATGAAAACTCTCGAACTGCATTATCCAATGATCCAGTTTTTTAATAATTTATCTTATTTGGACCTCCGTTGTACATTTTATAATGGACTTATGGTAGAATCTTTGCTGACGTTATTGCTAACATTTTGCATCATAAGTGTGAAAGAATTGGAGAAGAAAATAAAGCATCATGCTAAACAGAAATTGATTCCAAAAATTTAAAGAGCTCAGTCGTGAAACTAAGCTATTGGTGAAACATACACTCTTTGGGTGTAATCAAGTTGAGGGAGGTATCAGCTTTTAAAAAATGTAAAATGTCAGAGCAGCAAAATCACTTATGATCCTATTTATGTTTTGCAAAACAACCGTCCAGTCACACAATTGTTTAATACACTGGATTCAAATGTCTTGATACAGTTATTCGTACCATGCTCTTTCATTTGTATACTTGATCAGAGATTGTGGCGCTTACACTAACAAGAGACCCCTATATCGTTTAGATATTTGCTGATTCTGGTCTTTCTTATTACAATCACAGCTCAAGTACCACAGAGAAGCTTTCTGGTACGGACATAGCAAGAGGAAATCACAAGAAACGAATTGTGTGAAGGTGAGCATAAGAAAACCTTGTAGTTTAAGGGCAATGTGTGCATGTGTCAACAGCTAGCACAACAATGTATTGAAGTAATGCAAGAGGAAAACAAGTCGTTGATCTCTTCAGGAATGAAATTTTTTTAATAATAATGAAGATGCTTAAAAAAAAAATTGATTATGTTGGCCAACCTTGAGATTTTGAAGACCAGTTTTAAACGTATGTTGAAAATCAATAAACTTTGTGAATTTTTCAAAAAACCGGCTATCGAGAAATATTTAACTGCGTGTCAATTTGTTTCGCATGACTTGACTTTCCTATAACTAACATGTTTTGATTAGCTACTCCACTTAAAATTAGAAGTTTTAAATTTGTATTTGGTATCAGTACAGATTTAGTAACCGTGTACGATTTTGAATTCTTTGAAGTCCATTTTGCCGAATTTCTTATGCTGTGAAAACTCTCCAATGGTGGTTTAATACATGCTGTCAGATTGATTACGTATTTTTATCGCGCTTCAATTTACGTTTTAATTTATTAAAGCGTGACGACTATTAATTTAAACATTTTTATTATCATTATTTTGAACAAATGGAAACCTGGATAAGTTCCGGCCTGATGGGCCACTTGGCTCGTGTGCAGACTTTACCTTACCTTTACCTATTTCGAACAATATGACATAACAGAGAAAAAAGCGATTCTAAACGTTGTGTTTGGGATACCAAATTTAAGAACTTTTCTCAGCAATTAGTCGTTTTGAGACCATATGACTTCAGTTTCAACTGCTCGTATCATCATCACACATAGGCGCGTGACTCAATTTCAGTTTCTCAATTTCCCGGATGGTATTCACCTTGTAATGTCTAAAATGCGAATCTTTTCAAAAAACAGTTTAAATCAGGATTTTTAGACAACATGAATTTAACATCTCGAAAAACAAAATGATTTGCGTTCTTCCCAATGTTTCAATTTTGTCTAAAATTTCGCAATTTTAACATTTAGGCCCCGTTTAGACTGGTCCGTACAAATTTTTGCACGGACAAAAACTTGCACGGTTCCACCTTGTGTTTACACGGGACCAGCGGAACTGGACGAATTTTTGAACGGCTGAGTGTGCAAGTTTGGGATCTGAAGAAAGTAGGTCAACTTTTTGTTCGTGTACTGAAACACCCGAACCGTACAACTTTTCCAAAAGCATTTTGGTTACGTCTTCGTACTTGCTCCTGATCGTTTCCCAATCAACTCCTTCCCCTGCTTTTCTTGCTTTGTAGTCTATAACTACATGTTGAAACAAATTAATTTCTTCATCAGACCACGTAAAGGTTTATGTGCCGCGTACTGCATCATCTGCAACACGATTGGCTTAAAACATTAGCGACAACCAATCACAACAGAGACGTAAAAAATCCATTGAAATGCCTCAACTGGTCTAAAATTTGCACGAATCCTTGTAAACACCACTGCAATCTACAAAAGATCCATGTAAACAGGCAGTCCAGGAACCAAATTCGTCCGTCCAAAAATTTGTCCGGACCCGTGTAAACGGGGCCTTAATGACAATTTGTGTGATTCTATATTCATTTTTCTAGCTCAAATTGCCTGCGTCCACGTCCTTGACGTAGAAATCGGCTTGTTGAAAGCACGAGGTAAATTAAGTCAGATACTCGTTGTTTCGAAGTCTTTACTCTATTTCCTGATCTACAATAAGAGTGAACTCCTCAATTTATCTCTGTGAGGCATGTACCACGTGACCGGACCTCAAAACTTTCGATGGTATGATTGGAATGTAAACAAATGGTGCGCTGATTGCACTGTTTTTCTCAGAAGATGTGCTTTTTTCTATGAAAATCGAGAAATTTAGTTTCGAGACAATTCTAATTCACACATCCTCGTTTTGTGGTCGTAAGATTTATTTTTTTAAGGAAAAGGAGTAGAGCTAAGATATCAGTGACGTCACCTATTGTTATTAACATGCAGCCATAGAGCTAGTGGCTGGTGAAATTTCTTGTTTCAGAACATGTGAACTTGTCTAAGGAATTGTTCGTTATATATCGACAATACATGCATTCATATAAACGTGACAACATCGTTTAATTTGAAAGAAACGATTTTCCAGGGTAAAATGATGTAACAAACAAAACAATGTAACAAACGATTGAATGCAGGAAAACCACACAACGTCGAACAAAACTTGGCCACTCTGTTGCCGGATCTCTTGTAAAAATTCACGTACCAGACGTCACTTGAAGTGTAAACAAAGGGCCAATTTGATAGCAAGGCTGGTACTACCGCAAGGGCAATTGAAACTTTAATGGGCCAATATTTCGACTAGCAGAGCTAGTCTTCTTCAGGACCAGTACTAATACAGACAAAATAACGGCTCTAAATTTGAATTTAAGTATACAATGGCAGTTAATGTTTAGCTAGTTGATGCCATAAGGTGTTAACGTTTGACCTCTTTGTATAAAATAGGCCTCTCTGGCTTTTCTACGGGAGGGATTATTGGTTACTTGAAGTTCTAGCGGGATAAGTAGCATGTCCTTGACGGAGTGCGAAGGCAAGTTGAAATGCGTAGGTACTGCTGCTTGAGCGCTGGCGTGATCAGAAATATTTGTAGCTTGCCTGTGTTCAGTGAATCGTTCGCGAAGGCTACGTTTGGTTACTCCAATGTATTGTTTTTTACATTTTTTACATTCAATCATATAAGTAAGATTATTTGATTTGCAAGTGATGTGTTGTTTGATCTCCCGTGTCTCACCCGTGGTGCTGAACGTGTAGGCCGTCATCGATGGCAAGTGAGACAGCCGTGTCTCGAATTGCAACGGAAAGTACCGGGAGGATGGCGGAGTGTATTACTTTCGGGACTTTTAAGCTTGGCGCGAACCAACAAATCGCGTAGGTTAGGTGAACGACGGAAGGCCACAACTGGCGTTTCGCTGAAGATGTTATGTAAGCGTTCTGTTGAATCGAAACAAGCTATATTGTTTTCATGACTTTCGATCGAGTTCAAACTTGCAAGTGAGAGTGTGTGAAAACTAACATTATCCAAAACTTTAGAAATTGAAATGAAACTTTTTCCCCAACATATTTCCTGCTTCACTGGTTAATTTCTTTAGTTTGCCTTGTTTGATATTTTTAACCCAGGAATACCCAAGAGTGATCTTTTTGAAATTAAATATAATACATTGCGAAAAACTGTCGAGAACCTTGCTGCCATCTGGTTAACATGGTTAAAAGTTTCAAAAAGTAAAAATTTTGCGACGACGTTTCGACTTCCGCTTAACGTCATTACTATCAAGTCAAAGGTGAATAAAATTATATGCGAATATAAATGTAAACGAATTCCTGAGAGACACGAAATAATATAGTAAAAACATAGTGATGATCTTTTTCTTGCCGTTGCATATATGGCAAACGCGCAGCTTCGATTTAATTTTTCTGTCTGCACACCGATGATTTGGATTTCTCTTTTAACTTACGAGCTCCATTTAATTTGGTAGCCGTTGAACTGATTAACATTGAGATTTTTCTTAAATATCAATACATTGGTTTGTACAGTTGGGAGAAGAAAGAAAACCATCACCTTTCATGGGAACATTGTCTTAATTTATTACGAAATTCTCAGAAGAAACATTTAAATACAGTGGAATTCCGATTTTTTGAACCTCCAAGGGGAACGAAAATTGGTTCGAAAAATCGGAGAGTTCGAGAAATCGGGGGTAAAATTAGTGTTCGACTGAGGAGAGGGAACGACTTTTGGTTCGAGTTATCGGGAGGTTCGAAAAAGCGAGGGTTCGAGAAATCGGGATTCCACTGTAAATGTATTCATTTTTGTGATGTTCCAAAATCGTGTATTTATGAGAGGAAACGTTTTCGTTTGAGTCTAAAAGTCGCCGTCAATTTTTAGTATATTTTCTTAGCTTGTAAATTTCCACTTGTATATTTAATTCGCTTACGGAGAAGCTACACAGCAAATGTCAAAACTTGTTTGTAAACATTGTTAATAAATTTTCCCCAGTGGCCTGTAACTGACGAGTTTTAAAAGCTTGCAGCTTGGTCCTAACGTAACATAGCTCTGTAAAATGTGATTTGTTTACAAATTTTTCCGTGTTTTAACGTCTACGTTTGTTTTCCCTTTCAGTGTCTTCACCAAAGCTTGCTGAACGATGTTGAACACAAAGCTCGGAGTGGAGAGAGAAGAGGAGAATTCTTAAAGAACTCGGTGGAGCAAGATCAGATGGCCAGAGGTTAATGAGACATCCAAGAGTAATCTATGGTTTCACACACTCATCGACTTAGAGAATCTTTCAAATTGTACAACATGAAGACATGATTAATCATCGCAGTTATACACACAACTTAAACAGTTGCGTGTATGACTGCGATGATCAATCATGTCTTCATATCTTTCTCCGCAGTTCAAATAAATGATTTTTCATATATTAATTTGCAAAACAATAATTGTCTACTGCTTGATTAAAAAAATCGTGAAATAGTGTTGCCAAATTGAATTAAATTATACTACAACACAGCAAAGCCAAAATCAATATATTTGTGAAGTAATATATCAAACACGAGCGACAGTGTTTCATCGGGATATCCAAACACCGAGAAGAGAGTTGAAAATACGACGCGCAGCGGAGTATTTTTGACGAAATTCGAGGTGTTTGGATAGCCGATGAAACACTGTCTCGAGTGTTTGATATATCTTCTCAATCGAAGCAAAAACTAAGGAGAAAATCGAGAGGTAAAATCGTCAAATTCTATGCTAATTAAGACCGGGAATCAAAACCTCCTTCACGGTTGTGATTTCCTTTGTTTTAGCTTGATGAATTATTAATGAGTTTGAGAAGGAAAAAACAGGCTCGGTTTCTGTTAATCTAGCATCCAATTGACTGACATTTTCATGAAAAAATTTGTGTTACGCAAACGCTGTCTGAAAGGGCCGGGTCCACAAGCATTTTGATAAGAACTTTTCTTCACAAGCGTTTAATTTTGAATTTATCTAATTTAAATGTGCAATTTCTTCAGTGTAATCACAGAGCGAATTATTGCTGTCGCAACTAAAATACATTTGGGACGTGCGCTCAATACATGCGTTGATTGCATGTTTTGCTATTCTAAGGCCAGTTATTGATTTGTTCCTCCGAGATTGTTTTCATGTCAAGTCGAGATTCATTGGGAAAATGCTCTAATTAATGTTACGGATACGTTAGACAACTGAATTATCCGAGGAGTCAAGTTTTTAAAAATACTCGTTATAGTTTATAGTTTGTTTTCCGAGTTTCGAATTATTCATTACTGCCGCAACATTTGACTTATAATTCAGTGAATTCGTTAACATTGTTCCACATTTTTGTTTATCGATTGACTTAGTGTTGTTTTTAAGCTTTCTCGATCTTGGTACTTGAAAGTGTCATAAATAATTTAATGACTTGTAAATAAATGAATGAAGAAAGCAATCAATAAAGTGTTCACAACTTTAATAGTCTCTTCTCTTTATGAATAAGCAAATAAACTAAAAATAATGTTGCGCTTTTAAAAGGGGCCTGGTAACCAGTCGGAATGTAGGCTATCTCTTTTACTATTTTTTGACTAGGTATAGGGTTGCCAGAAAGAAAAAAAAATTCTGCGTTTTTGAACAGAGTCTAGCCAGGAATCAAACATATACTTTGAATTTTGATGGGACAAATCGGTTGCACAAGGCAAGATTTTTCCCGCCAAAAGACTTGGTATATTTTTGGCTCAAAAACTAGACACCATCCAAAAGCGCAGACGTTTTTTCCAAAGGACAATTTTCCCGCCAAAAGACTTAGTTTTTTTTCGACTTCTTTTTTGGTTACTTTGAAAGCGCGATTATTTCCCGCCAAAAGACTTAGTTTTTTTCTTGATTGCTAGCAAAGCGCTTGTCGAGGTAACTTGTCATCAAACAATCGCTTCAAGGGAGATTCATTATCTTGCTAAAATTAAATCCTTTTTATTTGACCATTGCTTTATTTGTGTTTTCTTGAGGTTTATGTCATCTCTGAACCTGAAAGAAAAGTAAATATCAACATGAATTAAAGTTTTCAACTCAGGCCAACCTTTTTCAGTGCAGTATCAAACCGCCGTTTATTTCCGGTTACAATTACTGCTATTTATATTAATTCGCCTGCTTTGTTTTGAAAATGTGAAACGTGTAATACCATTCTAAACATTCAATCAGTTGAGTTCTTATTTTCAAGTTGAAATCGTCAATCGACAATCATCTATGTGAGTTTCATATCGGTATTTATTATATAGACAAGAGTGTTTTACTGGAAACTAGACGCTCCAAGAGCGTTCACTCGGGCTTCTTATCGCAATATCAAATCGTATATCACTTGTAAATACTTTACAAGTGCATTGAAAACAATAAAAACATATAAAAGAGTGAGGACATTTAACTCAAAGAGTTAAGCTTAAATATTTACTATTCAAGTTGCTTCATCGAGTATCCACTTTATCCTATATCGCATGTTGTTTCTTCCCTCACCTTCGAAGTCTCCAATTGATTGACGTCTCAACATCTGAGGTGTTTCTGACAACCAGTAAGAATTTGGTTAGCTTTCAAGCTATAGAACTAGTTCATGGACCGACCTGTTAAGAAAACGTTTGACATCTTTGCATGCGATCGATGAGCGATTTGATTTGCTAAAGGTGAATTGATCAACATGACAAGAGCGCGGGACAAAGAAAATGTCCCCGACGGGAATCAAACCCATGACCTCCCGAACACCGGGCGGGCGCTCTACCTTCTGAGCTACGAGAACTCACGGAGAGCAAGGTCATTTAACTGAGTTCATATGTGACAGACGTCAGTAAGCTGAATCTCCACTTTATTTAAAAAAAACTTTATAATTGTTCTTAAACCAAGCTTAAGGAAGTCAAGGACATAGTTTTTTAGCATTTGGTCAGCTACCTTTGCAGTATAGAGATGGGTTAATGTGTCTTGAAATAAAAGCCATCATTTTAAAATGTTGCGCACGATTTTATTCCAAATTGATATGATAACATTCTATTGACGTGCATGGTAACGGCTGTTGCTTGGAAACCATAAGGTGTAACATGTCAAAACTAAACACTGCCTGCCATCAGTTTGTTGTTGTTGTTGTTTTTTAATATAGGAGAATCTTTGTTTGCAATATTTGACTCATTGGCATAAGCGATACAGTTTCTGATAGACCTACAAACAAGTTAGTTCTGAAAATTGAAAGGGCACAGAACGCCGATTAATCTCAAGGAATTTGAGCCCGATGTATCGGATAGTTTTTGTGCGACACGGGTTTAAAACTCAAACTTTTACAAAGAATGTATGAGCTCATTAGCGCTTTTGCCTCCCAGAAATTTTGAAAGCCTATCTCTCCTCGAATATTACACCCAAAGAACTAAATTCGAGTCTAGCGTGATGTACGGTGGCCCATAGGGGCAGTACAAAAATATTTATCCCAGTACAAAAATATTTATCCCAGTACAAAAATATTTATCCCAGTACAAAAATATATATCCCAGTACAAAAATATTTATCCCAGTACAAAAATATTTATCCCAGTACAAAAATATTTATCCCAGTACAAAAATATTTATCCCAGTACAGAAATATTAATCCCAGTACAAAAATATTTTTCCAGTACAAAATTATTTTTCCAGTACAAAACTATTTATTCCCGGTACAAAAATATTTTCCCAGTAATTGGGGAATGGGATCTAGTTTCCCAGAGGTCATTGCGAGCTTCCTTGGAGCACATGTGAATATGGCAGCTCCTTTCGCGGCTTGTTTTTGTCATTGCTGCAGCTTCAAAATCGTCGATCCAGCTTACAGGTATTGCCCGAAGTGTGGCACAGAGGTTTTCCGTGTAGCATCACCCGCAGAGTCTACTAGCAACACCACTGAACCGCCGGATTCGGTGAAGACGAGGAAATTTTCTTTGCCAAGCTTCAAGTCGTACAAAGCTAAAAAGGGGTCCGAGAGAAGCTCGTTTTTTCGAGCAAAATCAACAAACAAGACAAAGAAAAGCAAACTAGAGCCAGAAAAAGAAGTCACAATTTCTGTCGGGATAATGACAAGTAAAGAGAATGTCAAGAGAGGGGAAAATCTTCCTTTGAAGATTCTACCATCTGTCACAGATAAGGACATACTGGTTGCTAGTATTGCGAAACACAGTGCATTTAACAAGCGGTTTGATGGCAACGCTGAATACCGTCTACTTTACAAGGATGGAAGTGAAGTCAAGTCAGTTCCAGGGACTTCACCCCCAGAGCCATTTACCCTAAAGCGATATAAAGAGGAATCTGGGTTTGGATATGCAAGGATCATTTTCTATTTGCTTCCTACCAGAGATATTTTTGAAGAACTGAATGACATACTGACAGAGTCTCCTACAAGCTCCATTACCGAGATTGATAGCGACCCAGAAGGTGAAAACTTAAAACCTGTGGAATTCATGCAGCAGGACAAGAATGCTCAAGTTACAAACAGAGAATCTTCGCACTATGTTGACTGTCCAGTTTGTTGGGCTAAGTTCCCAATCGAAGTTATTGGCGATCATGTTGATATATGTGCAGAGGCAAAGGAGGAATTTCCAGATCCTTTCGAATTCTCAACTGCTGAAGACAGCCCTAATGAAAAAGGTATTTGAATGGTCAACTTTGTAAATGATGTAACAGTAGAAAGTTTACTGGTCAATCAAGGTTTCCTAATGACCTGATGTGTAAAACTTAGACATTAGACAGTGTGTTCGTTGAGCTGACTAAATGCCCCTAAAAGTGCTTGTTGCAGTGTTTGAAATGCCCCATCCATGGGAATAAGGAAGATACTTAGTATTGAGAATTGATTTCCTTGAGCAATTATCTTGCCACTTTTATTTAAACTGTAAGGTGCACTTCAAGGGCAAGGAGACTTGAAAGAAGAAATTGGTCATCTTGCAACAAACGTAAAGGATGATGAAATAAGAGTAACAGTCAGAAGGAAACACTTGTGGTGGGACTTTACCAGAGCTCGGAATGAGTACTTTTGTCCCACCAATACCATCAAAGTTACCTTTTGTGGTGAACCAGCCATCGATGATGGGGGACCGAAACGAGAATTTTTTACAGGTGGGCAGTCTCTCATTTCTGATATACTGTATTTCTCCCAAAGCTCCTAAAGCAAAAACTGATAGTATCCATCAATACTCTGAACTCTAGCACATTATAGTAAGTACAATACTAAACGAAGGTACTTGAGACACTTCATTTAACAACAGATAGCATGACAATCTGTTACAACTGTTATTAAACAGAAACCTCTGCACAAGGAATGTTGTAATTTGAGGTAGCACTCTGGAGACTGTTTATTTTTTTCATGACATACAACATTATGGAGAGACTGAGAGTTTGAAGCAAAAGATGGATATTTATGTTTCAAGTGGACAAAATAGCAAGTGTCCCAAGAATTTTGTCTGAGCTAGTAGCTTTGGTGCTATTCCTATCAACATGCATCCTAGATTATATTGACAGTATTACTTCCAGTTTGGTAGTAATATTTTTTCTCCTGATAAGCTTGCCTGACTTTTATCGAGTTGTTTGATCATGTACATGTACAGGACCATCTATGGAAAACCTGGAAAGTCATGAAATCTTAGAATTTCATTTTCCACTCCTGGAATGCTGGTGAATGGAAGTTAAGTGCAGGCCATAGAAAGTGATGAAAATTCATGTACATTAGAAAAATGCAAATAAATAGCGGTTTTTGTGAAGCAAATGGTTAAAGTATACCAACAATAAAAGGTGATTTTCAACAGAATAAAGGTGAAGTTTAAATGAGGAAAATGTGGAGAAGCCATGGAAAAGGTCATGGAAAGTCATGGAATTTGAAATCTTAAGAGTATAAACCCTGATGTAGATAATATTATCTCATTATC
>OZ026603.1:30136241-30191241 GCA_964020085.1 Micromussa lordhowensis | reverse complement strand
CGGTTTAAACCGAAGGGCGTGTGCTATCTACATGTACATTACCCGGGGGGTACATTACGGGCATTACCAGGGGGGACTCTACCAAATTTTGTACGGTGAGGCTCCGCCCCGAGAGACAGCCCCCTACCCTTTTGTATAGATTTGGACACAAAAGATACTCCATTGTATACCGTTTCTTGAAAAAAAAAAGGTACCCCTTTCGCATACCTACTTAAGGCACTGGATTCATTTTCTATAAAACCTTTGGAACGTGGGGCATTTCCAGACGAAACGTTAATCAAAAAGGGGAGTAGGGAGTGCCCCTGGGGGCGTTAAGAGACGGAAACTCCCACTAACGCCGAATTTAGAGAAAACGGAATAAACAAGCTGGAATCCTGTTTTGTTGTTGAAAATTCGCTTTGTTGTTGATGTGTTCGCTTGTTTTTATTTTTTATTGAGAATAACACTCGTTGAGAAAGATGTTTGTGAGAACCAGCTTGATCACGTGCGAAAACATCCGCTTTCAAACAGTCTCTTTCTCTGTGGTCATCCTTATTTTTGTAACGGTAACCACACAACACGCGATTTGAAACACGGACTACACAAGATTTTATGTAACAAGCCATACCTAAACACATAAAAAAGCATTGGGAATTGAGTATTTGCCATTGTTCTGATTACACCAACTATGTTACAATTCGCCACCAAATAAATTGAACAATCCGTTTTTAGCCGTCCTAGATTCGCAGTGTTGAATCGGCTTTAAAAAAATTCACTTGGCTCAGTACAATTGAAAACTGATCGATAGTCAGTTCGCGCACAAATCTGCCTCCCTACGCACAGTTCGTTCACTATTTGAAGACTGAACGCATTCATTTCAATTGAAAACTTGTGTTTTATTATCTCACAGGCGATTTTTAAAAAGACTACGTCGTACGTGTCAATTAAATCTCTTCTTTCGTGTGACTCACACGAATGAGTTTTTGCAAGCACGCAAGGACCATAGTTACCCATAGTCGCGAAAACACGCAAGTAGTATATTTACAATTATTAAACCAAATACATTTTTAAACAGTTTGCTCAGTTTGGAAGGTATCTAGACCAGGAACTCAACTATATTTTCTCAGCCTAAGAATTTGTTCTTTTACAGTCAAGAATATTTTCACAAGTTACGCGAGTGGTAGTTTTTTTTCCTAATGCGTGACGGCGTCCTTATTTATGAAAATTTATTCTTTTGGTTTTTGGCTGAATTAAACCCAAGGTCACGGCGCTTTTCATGTCACGGCTATTTTTATTTCGTTTTAAATTAAGCATTACACGCAGGCTGAAAAAAATGTAGGACGGATTCAAAGGGCCTGTCAATAAGTGATAAGACGCTTCCATTTTTGGCTTAATATTAATCCGTGTGTCAATTCTTTTTAGTTTCTCATTTCTTTTTTGTGTAGCTTCCTTTTTAGCTAAGTAAAATTACTTTTTTCGAGGCTTCCTTCAACAAACAGGTTATTACTGAATTTTTGGCGTCGCAAAAAAATGCCAATAAATGCCAACCTCTTAAGTTGTCCCGCAGACTTTTTATTACAGTTAAACGGTGCCTTGAAGTTTCATTGCCAATTTAGTTTCAGGTTGTTTTTTCTTTATTAATTTATAGTTTTTGAGCAACGAGTCAGCTATCTCAACAATTTAATAAACTATGTGAATAATTTTAATCTTTTTTCGCGTTCTATTGTCACAGTGAAATTAATTTACAGGTATTTCACTGACGCTGTTAAAGTAGGTTGTGTCATAGTGGTCTGATTCAGCTATTTATTTGGCGGTTTCCCCCCGCGTAACCAACACCACTACCCGCCATGTGTCAACTGAAGGAGCAAAAAAGAAATACAAGCTGTGTTGTTGCAAGTTTTGTTCATGTAAGAACCACGCTCTATATGCAACTGTCTTCCGTGATCAGACACGGAGTATTCAGATAAATGGCCAAATTGTCAATTATATTTATAAATTCAAAATATTTGTGTGAATTTACACTTCAAAGACAAAACATACTTTTCTCGCCCATACGCGCGAAAGATATACATTTATGGTTTGTAAATACTGAAGTTTAATTTTAAGTTCTGACGCACGTTACGGAGAAGAGGAAGCCGATTCTACAATTATAGTGTTTTTTCATTTGCTGATTGCTCCGCTTGAGAGACAATCTGTAATTGGTTCACGTATTCTTTGCTTTCCGTGTTTTTCTTGTCTATAACTTGTCACTTGAAATCAAACAAAACTTAGCGCGTATGTCAATTCCTTCAGTTTGTGTTGACAAGCTTCCCTCCTTCGATAGTGTGAATTAAGACACGTAATTATCAGAAAACCAGAGACACTTTCCTTCGTAGCTTCTTGACAATTTAATGGCAAAATATAATATACAAATTTTACATACAAAATTTATCTTCTCCTCTTGAAACTTTAACGCATTACAACTGTAGTATTTACATAGGTTTTTTTTTTCAAGCATTATACTCTTGAAACCCAAAAATTATGACGTTCTTTTCGTCAACCTTAGCGTGGGCTGTTCGAAATATTATTTACAATTTCTTTACATATTATGTTACCCGCCGTTGACCCTTTTGTCTAAAAAAGACATCTATTTACAATTCAGTCACGTCTCACATCTTTCAACAGATGTAACTTAGTTTTGCATTGCATATGATCATGAAAGCGAAAAACACGATCACGTTTACACCATACTGCGGTATAAAAACGCAGAAACTTCAGTTATCTATAAACTTCGCTTATTTCAAAAACGTAAAATATTGAAAGGAATTTTTCTCTTAAAAAAAAATGATCATAATCCTGTACATAATTTACAATTTGTGTCGGCTTAAGATATCGATAGATAAATTAAATTGTTTCTCTACGTTTTGTTTGCTAGAGTTCTCTCCTTCTTTGCCGTTCAGTGAAATAAATTAAATTGATTGAGTTCTTTCGACCACGGGGGTGGTGTTCAAGCTCGGATTTTCATCTCCATCGCCGTCAGTTCTAACAGACATTGTCAATTTTGTCATGCTCCTCAAAAAGTAGCTTTCATACTGGAATTAAACTGGATCTTCTCTGTTCTGTTACATTTAACTCCTCTGAAAAACTCTCCTGGATAACTGGCATCATTGGTACATTTCTTGGCTTCCTTCTCATTTTCATTACGGATTTTTCGTTCTCCCGATCAAAGTCTCTCAAAACTTTCAGCCATTCTTGTCTCTCGTCGGGGGTTTCCGCAGTAAAACACAACAGTCCTGTCGACGAACCAATTCGCTCGCCTTGCGGTGTTAAGGTGATCGAGCCGTCATTGTTTTCTGTAACAGTACAGGATTTCAATCGAAGGAATGCACAAGGTTTCTTCCAAATCCAAGCCGAATCTCTGTAAAACACGATGAACGGGTCTGAAACTCTCGTGTAAGCCACAGCCATGAGCCTGACGTGACGATTTCGCTGCGGGTCTGAAGCCAGAAACAGGTAACCACTCTTGGTAGCGGACATGTTGTCGTTCATATTTCCTCGCGTTGTATTTCTGAAGTGACTGATTCACTAAGGTCGTACGATTTTATAATCTTCACCTCCAATAAACAGATTAGTGAAAGGAATGAAGCCAATACCAGAACCTGAACTGAAAACTCAATTGCCCGTGGCTTTCATTTTATTGCTCGTGATAGGAAGTGACGTAAAGGCTTGAAAAACAAAGCAACCTAGCGAAATAAATGTCATGTTATTTTCCATTTCCGTTTTATGACGTCAGGCGCTGCCATGACGAAGGGCAAGTGCTGTTCTCTACGTGTTGCGTTACTCAGAACGCATATTTCGCGTTGTTTCTCGAAAGCTCCGAATCCATTGGAACACTCTTTCTGTTCAAGGGCGTTTTAAGGTTATTTCTCGCTTTTACCGAATTCCTAAACGTTCTTCGACCAATTTAGCTCACCCCTAACTTGTGTAGGCAAACACCACGCGAATAAAACAGACCCGGAAAACAAATCGTGCTTTCGACAGGAAGTGGGATCGATAAGTTATGTTATGAATAATTTATACGCGAGGTCACAAAAATGCTTTCAAGAAAGGAAAACATCAAATCATTTCTAGCCCTTGTTTTTATGTTGATGCTATATTTTGTGTGTTGATGTTTGTCAGTGAATGCGGAATTAAAACGTGCTAGCTTGCAGCTCAGAGACAAACAAGAAGTCAAGGAATCTATTTTAAGAAGGATTATCTTTGGAGAGTATTATTTGAAAAAGAAGGAAGTAATCAGTAGAACACAGCTGCTAAACATGTTTCGCCTTTTGTTAGGACTGATTAAACTGAAAAGCACTCTACGGAAAAATAAGCTTACGTCATAATCAAGTTTTACACGCGACTGAACAAACAACCCCGCGGCTGAAAGTTTTGAAGAAAAATACTTAATTACGTAGGAAGACTAATTTGAAATCTTCCTTTTAAGGATTCTTTCAGCTTGATATTTTTTTAAAGTTCCTTGTTTCAGCATCGCTGATTGTAACCATACAAGCTTATGCTCTGACATCGATTGGCCATTTATAGCAGAACCGTAGACGGTATATTAACTAGCTACAAATTAACTGTTTTTGCCTAAAATACTTACGTACTATCCATGAGTGGAAAGGTCTATATAAGCTGACACAAGACCTCTTTCGAAAGAAAGAGGAAAGAAAAAAGGTAATTTTAGATGTTCTCGTCTATTTTCCTTTCGGACAGACAGTCAAAACTGACATCATTGGCTGACACAGGCTGACAGAAGGTATCATGTTGAAACGATCGCTTCGTAACATGAAACTGAAATTATAGTTACTCCGTTACTCTATAGAGCTGAAAGCAGATGAAAACTGAAAGGCGATCTTTTTACATCAACACGAAAGTAAATTACAACGTTTCGAAGTCATTTTGACTCCATTATGAAGTGGAGAAAAGAAAATAACTCTTAATGCTGCGTTTCACATTAATGTAGTCTTAGAGCTTTCACACTATAAATTAACATCTGGACTGTTTGTTTTTCTCAACAAGACAATGGAGTCAAGATGACCTCGAAACGTCGTAGCTTCTTTTCGCAATTATTATTTCGCAATAATTATAAGAAAGAAGCCCAGAAAATATCAATCCGGCAGGGTCTCTGATAAAAAATGTTGGACAAACTAACGAGTGATGGAATTAAAGTCTTAGATCTTTTCTTTTGAAATACCTCAAAATTATAAAATGAAATTAGTTTCAAATTGTTTAGCACAGTTGTGTTCGCTTACACGAACCCAGGTTTTTATAAACATTGAAAAAGGAATGGGGTCCAGTTTCTGTAACCAAATGATCTAGACGAGTTTAATACCCCATTCACACCAAAGCTTAAACATGTTTAAAAGTTGTTTAGTTAAACACGGTTTCAAAATTGTTTTCTTTATAAAAGCTGCTTATTGATATTTTTTACTTCAAATTCAGCACAAATTAAAAAACATGTTCAAGTTCATCTAAACCCTGCATAAAAGCCTGAGTTGCAGTTTTTCTTTAAAAGTTTTCATTTTTCTAAACCCGGTTTAATTAAACATGTTTAGTTGGTGTGAATGGGGTATTAAGACTGGACATTGGAGAACTCTTGGAGAACTCTTGGAGAATTCTTTCCTGCTTGTATTACAACACAGCTGTATCGAAAAAGGTGAAGTTGTGAGACAATTTCAATGCTTTGTTTCGTTACGTTTAATATTGACTTATGGAAAGTGGGTCAAAACTGAATCCCTTCTTTTCAAGACAAAGCGTAAGGATTGCTATAAGTAGGCATCTTCTCCGAAGTGCGATACTTGAGCAACGAAGTCACCAGATGAAGACTGCTATGCACGGAAAATGGACTAGCAAAACGTGCAAGGACATTACTGTTTCAGATGAACTATTCAGTAATTTAATTAGAATCAAAAACATTTCTCTCCACACAAAATTATATGGTCGATATTCGAGTTTTGATTGGAGCGCGAAATGTGCCATCTGCGGTGAAGCGAGCTGGCTGTTTGTTCAGGCGGGAAAATTTGGCGGGAAATCGCCCGCGCAGGCAAGGAACACGTAAAATCGCGCCAAAACGTCTAGATATTATGATGTGACGGACATACATGTGGCCGCCAGTTAGCCTGAGCTATTTCATTAATATTATGATTTGCGCAGTTGTTCACGACAATCCGATCAGTATTGAATGTCGGTGTAGTTTAATTAAGAACACTTCCACTGGCTAAGATCATCGGCATGTCTTGGTGATTGTTTCGATGGTGCATGAGAATATAAAGCGAACTGAAACTTGTAAAGGAAGCTTTATGCAGTTTTGATGCCAGTCTCTTGTACGTTCTTAAGTCTGTTTTAGCTCATTGAATCTAATCAAATGTTTTATCACATCAGCCACAAACGGAAATTTAGGCATTGCAATATCGGGTCTCACGAAGACACTCGGCAAGCGTCACAAAAGATCACCAAAACACTTGATATTTGCCCACTTTTTCACGAAGTTGAAAGCAATTTCTGGACATTTTATTCCGTGTCTGCCGTCAGCTTCTTCGTTATTCACAACTCTAAACGTTTTAATATCGCAAACAGACCTGAGAGTCCTTATCGAAGGAGATTACACCTTCAATGAAATATTGTGCTGCCCTTGCGTAATAAAAACTGGTCCACTGAACAAAAGTTAAACCATGATGGTGTTCTTGTTATACGGCGTTAACTGATAACTGTTTTTGACTATTGAACTGCACTCAGTTGAGTACAAATAGCGGGAGAAACGAGTACAGACATCCTACGGTATTTGTTCTTCAGCGCAAAACACAGTTCAAAATTTGGTTGTCGGGAACGAAGAACGTTGAATTATCAATCTCTTATCAGGCTTCATTGTGTATAGTATCGATGTACATTTGTACTCGTCATTTCAGTGTATTTAGACTTGCCTTACGGGCTTACCTAAATACTGAAAGACTCTTACAAATACTGCCGTGATACTACACACACGAATGTCTAAAAACTGATATCTGTAATGACCACATTATTACACTGCGGAAAGGGTGCAAGAGTGTATTATAGCTAGGTTAGACGTAATACAAACCGCACAAAACATCAGTATTTCCTTATTTTCAAATTGGCAAATGGCTCTTGATGGAAAACGCACGAGTGTTCTTGATTAATAAGAATGTTGTTTTAAACTTTTAATGCGCAAAACAACATGTTAAGCCGATATTGCCAATTTAAAACGCACGTGCGTCCAATACCGAACAGCTCACACCCGCCGGCGACGCTACGACGTGTTCGCTTCACAATACTGAATGAAAACAAGTTTCGGATACACAGGCATGTAGAATTAAATTAAACTGCAAGGTCAAGGACAAATCTAAACTGCGAAGCGGGCGGATCGTGATTTGGTATGAGTTTTGGCGCCAAAATGTAACCTGTGACGCAACCGAGCAAAAATGCGCGTCAAGTCAGTAGAACTATGTCAGACGCTGTTTAGAGCGTTTCTTCAAGGCTCCGTCCACATTACTACGCCGGAAGAAATTGAAAACGGAGGTTTCACTCTGAAAACGCATGAAATGTTTGAAAACACAACATCGGTCGTCATCGGTCATTTTGCATTTGTGCTTGAGGAAACCTCGGGCAGGACAATATGTTTTGATTATCGTAACGCCTTGATTTTCGAACTAGCTTCGTTTTCAATTTGTTTTCTCCGCACTACAAAGGCTGGCGTTTTCAAACTTTTCCGTTTGAAGAGCGTTTTCGAAAAGCTCCGTTTTCGTGACGGATTAGTGTGGACGGTAGGCCTAACCGTAGAAATAAAGCTGCGTTTTCAAATTTCTCAGGCGTAGTGTGCTTGAACGGGGCCTAATGGTACAACTTTGAAGTACAAACGTTCTCCCGTGATCGTTTAAATTTGCCTGCCGTTATTAAAGAGTGCGACTGAAACTGTTCTTTGCTTCTCTTGCGTTCAGTGAGCTCGACAAACTAAAGCACTGAAGAAGGATTGACGGGGGAGAGCGCCTGTCATAAGGCACGAGTTTGGTTATAACGAGTTATGCAACTGCTTTTAATTAAGAAATATTTGCCGCAATATAATAAATCTTCTTCTAACGTGTAGGAAATTCAAGCAACACTTTCACCGTGTTTCCCATTTGTTAAATTTTGTTCCGTTGACGCGATAAAATGTGCTTTGTTTGTTGGAGTTAATTTCCTTTTGCAAGAAATATTGTCTTCTCATTTATTTTATTTTTAGTCTATTTCAGATCAATAAGATGAATCAGCCGTTTCTGTCAAAACACTGGCACGATATTTGTCATCTTTTGTCACGGCCATGTATATTAACCAAATTTCCCGTTTCTCTCGTTCCCGATTTTTTCCGGTCAGTTTGATTGTAGTTTAGGGAAACTTCTGCATTTTCTTGTGATTTAGTATTTTGACTGGAATTATGTTCTGAGTT
The DNA here is from genome assembly GCA_964020085.1 of Micromussa lordhowensis. Taxonomy (NCBI): domain Eukaryota; kingdom Metazoa; phylum Cnidaria; class Anthozoa; order Scleractinia; family Lobophylliidae; genus Micromussa; species Micromussa lordhowensis. Next base: position 30,182,801 of record OZ026603.1, on the reverse strand, counting down.
TCTTTATACAGTTTGTGGTAACATAAAAGTTTCACTGCTCTGCATATATTTCACATGGCCAAAGGCATGTGTAAGGCATTCGTTTGTTGAATACAAAACGGATTTTTGAGCTTTCTCAATGAAGACAGAAAAACAATACGCTGTTTTACAAAGCTTCGTCGCATACGCGTTTTACTGAAGTAGTACATGTAAGGCCGGAAACTCCCGAGAACCCAGGGAATGTAGACGGAAAAAACGCCGTCGCATTCTTCGGCCAATTTGGTCAAGACCAAAGCACAATCTCATTATTGTGCCGCCCAGCTTTTTTGCGCCAAAACGAACGTTTTTGTTTTAAAGTCGGCAGTTCTTTACGGAACTGACTTACATCAATACAAGTGTGTCTTCGTGAATGGCGGGGTTTTTAACTGAGAGCTGCTCAATGACGTGTTTTTAAGATTTACAGAATTTTTTGATAGTTGAGCCGGAAATGGGCTGAAAGTTTATTATTATTAGCAATCGCTGCAAGATTATGATAATCAATACTCGACTGAAATTGAAAAGAACCTAAGTAAACTCGTTTTATTTCAACGTCAAATTGGAAATATGCGACGAAGTGACCAGTTCAGTGTGGCGGGAACATTAATTTGGCGGGAACACACTCGCTTGTCACCAAAGCAATGCATGCTGCGTGCACTTAAAACCGCGCTCAAAGTTCCAGTAGCAACTATGAACGATCGCCACATATTTAATGAGTTTTTTCGTGTATTAGAGAGAATCTTAATTAATTGGCAAGTAAGCTTGAGCTTCCTAAATATCAATATAATTTGCATTGATCGCGATAGTAATAAATTTCGGCGACGTACATTAATTATGAACGCTTCTAGTGGCTTATACTTTTTGAATATCGGCATAAATGACGCGGAGATCGCACTAGGTGGGCTAATAGTGAGACTTTAAAGCCAACTGAAACTTGAAAAGACAGTATGAGCAGTTTTAATGCTGTACTTTCTTATGTCAGTTTGGTTTATTTAATCTAATGAAGAATATTTTATCAACTACAAACTGAATTTAAATATTGCAATATTGGGTGTTGCGATGATGCTCTGCAAGCAAGCGTCGGTAAAGGAAATGAAAACAATTTAATATTTGCCTGTACGGTCTTTTCAACATGGCTGAAAACAATCGTTGATCTTGTTATTTTTTATCTGCTGTCAGTTTTTAAGCCTTCTCTTATGGCTAAGCATATCAAAAGAGACTTATCTTTAAGTAAATACTATGAAGTGGGAAGGGGATTTTCATACTCCCTCACTACGTTCGTCTGAAGGAAAAATATTTTCCTTCTTCAGAACGCTGACGCATAGAAAAAGACACGAACTATAAGGCAGGCAGGGTGAGAGCACTTGCCTGCGACACTTGATGAATATATCAAGCAATACACTCCTTAATATGCTCAACTGGAGTAAGACTCCACGTGCTAACACAAGCCATGAAGGCATGCATGCTCTCGCTAACTTCCGAAGGAAAATACATTTTTTTGTGACGGCAACGGATGTTAAAATACGCGATTTTTTTTCAAACTGATCTTTTTAAAAATAGCTTTAAATGAAATACTGTGGAATGGACCGCGGACATTTTATGCATGACATGGATTTTTTATGACGACTTTTTTACGACGTTTTTTGCGACCAATTTATTACCATCAGTGAAATGTTCCATTCTTTAAATTAAATTTGTTCTTACTATTTTTGTATGCAACGAAAAAGAGCACACACTTTCAGGCCGGGAAGTTGAGAAATTAATTTGACGCCCTTTACGAGCTCCCGACCTTTTATTTTGAAAACAGCGGTCTCACTTAAGAGAAATGTTGTTTTGAAGTTTTAATTCGCATAAAACGCGTTAAGCCAATATTGTGAAACGCACGTGCGATAAATAACAACGCAAAATGGTCTTAAAACGCTTGTCCACGCCACCTAGGACACTGCGTCAGCTCGCCCGCAATTGAAATTCGGCATTTTTCTTGATACCGAATAAAAACAAGTTTCAGATACCCAGGCATCTAGGATTAAATTAAAATACAAGGTCAAGGGCAATATTCTAAGCTATGCCGGAGACAGTGGGTAGTTATTTGGTATCTTTTTGGCGCCTACCAACCGCGCACAACCGCCAGTCACTGTAAACACTGACAATCAATTTAATACTTTGTTCGATCTTTCGGTAAAACACAGTGTGAGAAGTTCACATACCCCACGACTCTCGATTTTTGCGCGCAAACATAACAAAGCAAGACACGTTGATCGTCTCTGGTGAACAAAGTGCAAGCGCTGCCTTATTTTTTCCTCTTGCATGCGTGTAGTGATGGCTCTGAAAACTCGAAATTAGCTAGCGGTATTTTGAAGAAATGGTGTGCGCTAATCAACGCTAACGTTTGCATTCTCGCTATTAAATCATCCTTTGCGTCAATGAGTTTTTTTTTATATTTGAGGCAATATTATCACTGAACCTTTTGCAAGATTTCAAGTCAGTTTCTCCTCGTTTTATCTTACTTTGCCTCTTACTGTTTTCATCACAAAAAGTGTTTTCTTTAATTTGTGTCATTCGCTTCATTCTCGTAAATTTTCTATATCGTGAAGCATTGCCTTCTCCCTCTCCTTTACATTCGCCTACAATTTTAAGCTCGGATAATTAAGAATATTTTAAATGCCGGAAAACAATTAACTTTGGTTTGAACTGAGTAACGCTCAATTAACTCATACGATATTTTGCCTTGGCGTTTAAGTATTGCTCACTGTTGGTAGTAATCATTTTACACCATTTTTCCGGGTTAGTTTGGTTTAAATTGTTGTAGGGAAACCCACTTCTCAGCACATTAATGGCTGTTTTTTCGGTAGCTTGTTCTAGGCTCAATCTAGAACACGCTAGGTTTTTGCACTTCAGCGAGTATTTTGACCTGTGAATAATGTTCTGATCGAGCTGATGTATGCAGCTTGTGGTTAAGAAACCCAATTTTAGCGGCTGCATTTTTGACATGGCTGAGTGAGAACCATTGTAAATCATCACTCCAAATGCAAAACGGATCTCTTTTAAAACATCCTACATAACAATTGAAAACCAAAAAAAAAATTGTTCATGAAATCTGGTTTTCACTTATCCCTCGTGCCGCGGCTACCTATAGAGTATCACAGTCGAAAACTCTCGAAAGCTCCGGGAATGCAGACGTATAAAACTATGCCTCATTTTCCACGGGTCAAGATCGAAGCACAATCTCACTTAATTGTTGTCTGTCTCTATGGCGACGAAAGTCTCGCTTTTGTTCCAGACGTTGCTGGAGCCTCACGTTTAAAGTCGGCAATTCTTTACGTAAAGTTTCGTCAATATAATAATGTACAAGCACGTGAAAAAAAAACATAGCAACCGCAGTCATGATACAAATAATAACTGAGGCTATATTTGGATCCGCTCCGACGAAGGGCTAACGCTCGAAACGTCAGCTTTCGAATCTCTTTACGGTGGTGAATTCACATTATCAACTCAGTTGATAAAACCAAATTACCTTGTAATACTTCCCAACCCCCTTTATATATTTGGACAAAACTTGAAACTTTGCAGCGCACATTTCCCAGTGCGCGCTTTGATAAATTTTAGGGTATCAACTTAAACATTCCTGGTCTTCTGTACGCGCAAGCATCGGTCAATGACTTCAAAAAATGAAAAGATCATTGTCCAATCCCAGGAGTACAATGTTTTCAAATACACTAAGTATTGAGTCAGTCACTGTTCTATTACCATATATGACTTCAGAGCGGAAAAACACACTGCGTATCTTTCTGCGCATCCCTATCGCTACTTGCAGGCTCAGGTAATGTAATGCGGGCTGCGATGGCCATGGTCGCTGCAGTGGTGGAAAGAACGGCGGACTGTAATAAGATACGCGAGGATGTCGCTCGCCTGGCCTATTTATTCGCTCCGACGAATTGAAGGGCTAACGCTCGAAACGTCAGCTTCCGAATCTCTTTGCGGTGGACAATTCACTTTATCAACGCAGCTGATAAAACCAAATTATCTTGTAATACTCCCGCCGACGCAGCACCACAGTTTCTTTAGAAACTTACCCCCTTTATTGGCCTATTTATACTTGGGCAAGCATGAATTTTTTCGGCATCTCACCACAGGGAGCACACAATCTTGCTGAGTAGGAAGAGAGTAAATAAATGAATGAAAAGAATGAATAGTTTACCTTTGTCTCCTGCTGTCTTTTCTTACGCGACCTTACAGAGAAAACTGCTACCTACAAGTCCTACGGAACACTGTAGCGCTGAACTGGTACCAAGGCCCTTTCGCGCTCTGCAATTTTTTTTTTCATGTTTATAGTAAATTGACAAGTGTGGCAACTCTTTGCCTAAACATTTTGAACGCAGTCCTAAAAAATTCGATTGAATCTCTAAATTTCCTTGCTTTCACGAAACCACAAACACAAAAAGAAGTCAAAAGATTTCTCTACAACTTATCCGAATTTTTTTACGAATACTATTGGGACAGTCGCAGAATTTCAGCGACTTTTGCAAAGTTTTTTCTCAAGTCGCTTTTCGCAACATGTACGTCGAGCGCGCTGAGGAAAAACGCGTGAAGTTACCGTTACCCCGGTACCACAAGCTTCATCCAGCGCGCGCTCGAGCTCCCCTCCATCTTCTACACATGTTTTTTGACTCGACAAATCTGTACAAACCCCTCCCCCGTTCGCAGTTTTTCTTGCGAGTACGAAGTTGCCCGATCTCCGCACAGAAATAAAATGTCGCGAGCTAATATCTAAAGCGTTTTAGCGAGATTCTGCGATAAAAACTGAGAGCAGGGGAAGGATTTTGCAAAGATTTGTCGTGTCAAAAAATATGTGTGGGAGATGGAGGGGAGCTTGGGCGCGCGCTGGAAGACGTGTATGGTACCGGGGTAACGGTACGATCATGTTGCGAAAAGCGATTTGAGAAAAAATTTTGCAAAAGTCGCTAAAGTTCTCCGACTGTCGCAAAAGTATTCGAAACCAAATTCGGCCAAATTTTAGAAAAATCTCTCGACTTGTTTTTGTGTTTGTTTGGTTTCGTGAAAGCAAGGAAATTTAGAGATTCAATCGAATTTTCGGACTGCGTTCAAAATCCACAGCACTTGTAGGTAGAAATTCCCGCCATCTTTTCCAAACTTGGAGCCTGACGCGCAGTCAAAACCCGTGCATGCTTGTTACGTTTTTGCGCTCTGAAATGTGTATATGTTATTTGCCGGCTTAGGGTCGGTCCATAAAGTGAAAAACTGTGACCGAGGTCTTGAAAATGCTGCCCGAGGTCGTAGGCCGAGGACAGCATTTTCAAGCCGAGGTCACAGTTTTTCACTATATGGACCGACCCTAAGCCGGCAAATAACATATTTATCTTTTCCTGCGGTAAATTGGCTTACAAGTGGGTTTGTTTACGCAGCTCAGTCTGTCATTGAATCGGCTTACGTGCCGCCGGTCTACCGAACCATTCGTAAAAACATCTAACGGGCGAACGAGCAAGTAAAGAAGTATTAAAGAACAGATTTATTTCGAACTACTTTATGTTAGTTGCATTTTAGTTCATCTGTTAAGTTCTCCAAAATTTCGTGTAAATGTACCAGAAAGTAGCAAAAAGGGAGGAAACTCCTAAAGTGTATTCCACAGAAATTCTCTGAAATACAGCAAGGATCAGAGAGGTAAACTCGACTGAAATTGACTCATTTTTTACTTAAAATTTTACGGCGAGAGGAACACAGGATTACGCGTCATTACAGTGCCGAGCTACAAACAACCAAACAAACTCTCACAACTTCAAAAAACTCAACTGAATTTACTTACAGTGAATTTCCTTGCCATTTAAAAGTGAGTAGAGATAAACTTGCGTTGATTAATCGTCGATGGAAGTGTGAAAAAGGTAAAAGATTGACGATCACCGCTAACTTTTAGGAGCGAAATTTAGGAGCGGTCTGGATGGGAAAATCGGGACCGCTGGAGCGCGCGCGATTAGCCAATCAGATTCAGGGATTTAGGATTCCAAACCGCGGAGAAGCTGAAGAAAAAATAAATGGCAAGATGAATCAAATCCTGCGCTGTGATTGGCTACCCGAGCGGGCAAGATGGAGCTCTCTTGCCCGCTCGGGACATCCCGTGTTGTCCCGCAAGAAAAATTTCCCCGAAAGCCATATAATAAATCCTTTATTGACCAAGTGCGAGGTCAAGATGGCTTGATATTGGCCTCGTTCTTTGTTTGCGTGTTTATGGACCTCGACTCCGTTTCGGTCCATAAACACGCAAAAAAAGAACTCGGCCAATATCCAGCCATCTTGACCTCACACTTGGTCAATAACCCATATATACTGTTGGTCCACCATTCAGCGCAAATGCGACGTAAAAAAAAACTAGAGTGCGGGAGTCTGAAATTTGGCTGAGTCTATCAGGTGCTTTTTTAGCGTAAAATTGTCGGTCCTGGGCTAATCGAATCGTTACTGAATTAGAGAGAATCATTTTATCGCACTGTTGAAAATGTTAATATATTAAATCCCACTGAAGTCAATTTACGTTACATACATCTGAAGATTAAATAATATTTACAACTCGAGCAGACATCCTGCTGACTTTGACATCCCCTCGATTACACCATTAATCTACCTAGAGGTTACCTTATCTTTACAGTGTGCCTTTTGATTGCGCCAGTCTTAGATGAAGGGCCTTTTTTCAATAGCAAGTATGGATTCAGAGTACGTGTCAAAAAACATGATTTAAAGCGAAGAATTATATGCATTCTAAACACTTGGTGCTTTAAAAGTGTTTTTAAGCTTTTATGCTTTTTGTTTAAAGCTTCAATGACTGTGTGTTGTTGTGCTTGACCTAGCGATTGTTCGTACAGATAGACAAATCAATAAAAAAACCTGGCTCAGAGAAAACTATATACAAAAGCAACGAGAAAGAAACTTTAACATCACGAAAGTATCTCCACTAGGAACTCATACCAGCTCAAAATTCTAAATGGCCTGAACTTGGAATGATCAACTATCAAAGCTGATGCACTGGCCAGTTTGGTCAATCCTGTTGCACCATGGAAACTCTCCTTTCTCTCTATAGCTACGAATATTAAATAACTCCTTAATATTCGTTTTTTAATTTATGATTTCCGCACAGCCTCCACATACCACTTTTCATGCCATCGGCTTGCGTAGCCGGCGGAGCTAACAAGCTTTCTGTGGCGGGACATCGTTGGATTTTTCACAGTCGCTGGTAGCCTAACCTTCTTCTTCTTCTTCTTCTTAACCTGAGCTTCCAGCTTTGTCGAACCGTGGTTACCCTTTTCTTTCCTCTCGTCCTCTTCTACCAAAGAAGGAAGCTTGTCTGATTCTTCCACCTCATCTCGCTTCCAAATCGAAAAGCTATCGTACCCGAATATCGGGCGATCTGGAATCCGGTCGGATTTACCCAAGGACAGTCGTAACTCTTCCGGCTCTAAGTGAGTCATGTAATCTGGACGTTCGTAAACTTTCGATTTTATCAACGTCTTGTAACTTCGCTTTCCATACGTTACTTTATATCTTTTATACTTCTCCTCCTCGCTAAGCTCCTTGATTTCCTTGTCTTTACCGTCGTCATGGTAATACCATTCTGGTACTGTATACTGTTTTGGCGCCAGGTTCTTCCTTTCATTTTCTCGATACCATAGAAGGTTTTTTCTTCCACCAGTTTTCGCCAACCGCAAGTAGTTGGAGTCGGTTTCTAAAATGCGAATGAATTGTTTCTTTTCTTTCAATTCTGTGCTTTCCTTTGGAGCTTCCTTAGTTAAGTCTGGCACTTGTGAAATAGGAATTCGTTGTACTGGTTTCGAATCTTTCCGTTCCTTTCCTTTACTCGGAACAGAGTAACAATACCATATCTCCTCGTTTTCTGGTCTGTCCAACGGCTTGTAAAACGGCTTCACCATTGCAACACCAAGCGTTCTATTAACTGGTTATTCTAACGACCTGAGGAGATTGATTCATCGATAGAACGAACATTATATCTCATGAATTTAGGCCAAAGCTTGCGAGCTTTCTGGAAATGTAAACTTCTCCAGACGTGATCAATTATTCCATAGGAAGTTTTAGTCATTATGTTTGTCTAAGTTTGGCAAATGATAGAAAAAAATTGGCCACCGCAAACTGTAGAAACTGTCAACAAATCAAAGCGGAGAGTTCAGTATGCCTAACTTGAAGCTTGAAGTTTTGTGAAAACTGAACGATGCTGTAACGCACAAAAATTAAACTGAATATGATTCAAGTGAAGCAGGAAGTCTTCCATTAAAGATTTATTTAAGCTGCTCATTAGCGCTCCATAGCAAGCAAGATTAGAACTGATGCAATTAAAATTAAGAAATGTAAAGTAAACATGCGTTTACGAACACTAAATTTTTGGTTTTGGTAAAGATTTCCCCGAATGAATAAACACCATCTGTCGACTTAGTGAATATAAACTGTGATTAAAACAGAACATTTCTTCTCGCGTTGTGCCTTCATCGCTTCATCACGTTAAGATTGTAAGCTAATAAAATTTCAATTTTTATGGTCACTTACCCGTTTAAATTCTGTTGTAGTTCATTTCTTTTCAGCGTTAAATTCGCGCAAAGAGCGCGCGCAATAATTTGCGGCCGTTTTATCAGCGTAATTATGACGTAATTTCAACAAAAACTCCATACCGCAACAAAAGGTGACGTTCTTCAATGGATAACAATCTAAGCAAGGTAATTTGGTTAGATTAATTGTTAATGAGGAGATGCTCGAAGCGCTGTTTTGCCTAGCATGGCCTCTAATAATCATTTTCGGCGTCCGTTCAGAAACACTGAGCAGTTAAAATGTTTGATTGGTGGCAGCGAGAAGTAACCAGTGATACTGAATCTCTTTACGGTGGCAAACTCTCCCAAATTATCTTGTAACACTCCCCACCGACGCAGCACCACTATTTCTTCAGAAACTTACCCCTTTTACTGATATTGAATTTTGGGGGCCGTCTGGTGGAACTTTTTTAAAGTCCCCGTCCGCAGTATCTGTAGAAATTTGACAATGCAAAAATCACCGGCCATCTTGGATTGGTGTTTGACGAAAACTCGGTCAGGGAAATCACATGACTGTCGTAATGTCATCAAAATGTTTTCCGTCTACGCTAAAATTAACACAAAGCCCTGCGTTTTCAAATTTCTCCGGTTTGAAGAGCGTTTTCGAAAAGCTCCGTTTACGGTCTGGGTAAGTGTGGACGGTAGGTCTAACCGTAGATTGAAATCAAGCCGCGTTTTCAGAATTCCCCCGGCGTAGTGTGGACGAGACGACTAGCAAATGATACTATACTTGTTCGTTCACTGATTTGGGCAAAACTTATCCGGGGAAACAATCAAGTAACCAGTGCAAGCAGGGTAATACGCGTCTATAATCGTAATATTGAGCTCGACTTTGCCAATGACAAGTTTGATCTGCTTCGACTAGCAAAAGCCGAAAAAAATCCGGATTGCTCTAGCAGGCTAGACTTTCACTGGTTTATATTTTTAGTGTGAAGAGTTCTTTGGCTTTTGTTTTGTAATGTGGTACAAGTTTGTGACCGGACCAATTACTGAGATCAGAACAGCTCCGCCTTTTTAGAAGACTATCGTATCTTCAATGCCTTCGATCAAAGTTCTTGACGGTTCCCAAGAAACGAACAAACTGCTTGCATAAATAGTGCCGTCAAGTGAGTCAAAGTAAGAATTCTTGTCAGCAGAAAGATGAACAACTGTTTACACAACATCAAAGAAACATGGCAAGACGATTAGAAGTTAATTCGAGTTAATCCTAAGTTAATCATAGCTTGCGAAGCACCCACCCTGCTAATCAAAAGGGAAACAAAGAATTCTTATTACCAGAAAGACGAACAACTGTTTATACAACATCAAAGAAACATGGCAAGACGATTAGAAGTGAATTCGAGTTAATCCTAAGTTAATCATAGCTTGCGAAGCGGTGACCCTGCTAATCAAAAGGATGAAGATGATATTACTATTTGCAATAAAGAACAAGGTCTAAAAACAACGGATTGAACTATCAAAGACGATGCGCACAGTGACAAGTACGGTGGCCCACAGGGGCAGTACAGAAATATTTATCCCAGTACAAAAATATTTATCCCAGTACAAAAATATTTTTCCCAGTACAAAAATATTTTTCCCAGTACAAAAATATTTATCCCAGTACAAAAATATTTATTCCAGTACAAAAATATTTATCCCAGTACAAAAATATTTTTCCCAGTACAAAAATATTTATTCCAGTACAAAAATATTTATCCCAGTACAAAAATATTTATCCCAGTACAAAAATATTTTTCCCAGTACAAAAATATTTATCCCAGTACAAAAATATTTATTCCAGTACAAAAATATTTATCCCAGTACAAAAATATTTTTCCCAGTACAAAAATATTTATTCCAGTACAAAAATATTTATCCCAGTACAAAAATATTTTTCCCAGTACAAAAATATTTTTCCCAGTACAAAAATATTTTTCCAGTACAAAAATATTTTTCCAGTACAAATAGAGAATGGGATCTATTTTCCCAGAGGTCATTGCGAGCTTCATTGGAGCACATGTGAATATGGCAGCTCCTTTCGCGGCTTAGGGAGGCGCGGTGGCCTCACGGTTAGTGCGCTCGACTCCGGAGCGAGCGCTCCGGGTTCGAGCCCTGGCTGGGGACACTGTGTCGTGTTCTTAGGCGAAACACTTAATTCTCACAGTGCCTCTCTCTACCCAGGAGTGTAAATGGGTACCGACAAATTGTTGGGGAAACCAAACAAATTGCTGGGAAGTCACCTGCGATGGACTAGCACCCCGTCCAGGAGGGGTAGAAGTACTCCTAGACGCTTCGTGCTACGGAGCCACCTGGCTCGGAAGGCTCACTTTTTCGCGGCTTGTTTTCGCCATTGCTGTAGCTTCAAAATCGTGGATCCAGCTTACAGGTATTGCCCGAAATGTGGCACAGAGGTTTTCCGTGTAGCATCATCCGCAGAGTCTACTAGCAACAGCACTGAACCACCGGATTCGTTCAAGACGAGGAAATTTTCTTTGCCAAGCTTCAAGTCATACAAAGCTAAAAAGGGGTCTGAGAGAAGCTCGCTTTTTCGAGCAAAATCAACAAAGAAGACAAAGAAAAGCAAACTAGAGCCAGCAAAAGAAGTCACGATTACTGTCGGGATAATTTCACATTGTGGGCACATTTCGGGCAATACCTGTAAGCTGGATCCACGATTTTGAAGCTACAGCAATGGCAAAAACAAGCCGCGAAAGGAGCTGTCATATTCACATGTGCTCCAATGAAGCTCGCAATGATCTCTGGGAAACTAGATCCCATTCCCTATTTGTACTGGAAAAATATTTTTGTACTGTGATAAATATTTTTGTACTGGGAAAAATATTTTTGTGCTGGGAAAAATATTTTTGTACTGGGATAAATATTTTTGTACTGGAATAAACATTTTTGTACTGGGAAAAATATTTTTGTACTGGGATAAATATTTTTGTACTGGAATAAATATTTTTGTACTGGGATAAATATTTTTGTACTGGGAAAAATATTTTTGTACTGGGATAAATATTTTTGTACTGGGATAAATATTTCTGTACTGCCCCTGTGGGCCACCGTAGACAAGGAAGAGAGAAGAAAAAAATATTGCTTTGGTATCGCGTATGTTTTTTTCGCACGCTTCAATTGTTTTCAAAACAACAAAAAGAATTCCAACTCTGGCATGTAAAATGTACTTTTATTATGTAAACATGGTTTTATCTATTATTTACACAGTATTTACAACCTGATCGGTACATCTAATAACTTTTCAATAACTTGAACCATTTAGTGGAACAACTACCGTTTGTGACTAGAGTCCAGCTCCTCGCACTGACTTCGGCCGCGGTGAGCAGAATTAGCTCATCCGTACAATGTTGGGATAATATTTAGAAATGAAAAATAGCCAGGGAAATTGTTTGAGTTCTGCTATCGTAGATTTGTCTACAACGGCCCTTTAATTACCTAGGTTAATGGGAATGTATAGTTATTTTGACGAAAAAGAAAGCGTAATTCCTCAATTTAGCGCCTGTCCTTAAATAAACACTCGTTAAAATCATGAAATTTCAAATCAAGTAAACCCATAGTCATACTGAGACGAAAGTCAGGTATATTGCACGGTTAGTGTTCGTTACAACGGCCTACTCTGTTATCAAAATAAGACGGAATGAAACTTTCCAAGTAAGAAAATCTTGAAACAGTCTGTGAACATATGAATAAACTTTTTATCCCAGAGTTTGTCACAAACTTCGCATGCATTTAAGTACCTTCATATAAGTAAGTTCTTGCATTTATCTACCTCTATATAAGTCAGTTCTCGCATTTCTCTACCTCCATATAAGTCTGTGCTCGCTTCTGGCTTGTCCTCGACGCGAAAAGTCTGACCAGTGGGATGGACGCCATCTTGGATCTGCCTCCGAAGTGAACCCCGGATTGTAACGTGTGCGAGGAAACACGCTCGCGTCGGTAGCGTCCTCGCGCGGCGTGGATTCAGCTTCTATGTAATGCAGCAGATTTTTCTGTCCTCCTGCTTTGGACAGCCTTATGAAGTCAGAATCGCTGTCTCTGATTCGAGACTTTGACTGCTTCACTACCACGTGTCTGTCATCCACGAATCCCCCGAGACAGCTCACTTGAGAAATAGGGGGAAGTTTCAAGCCTCCCTGGGAGCTTCCGTCTGCAGGGAGCTGCCTTCCCCCCATGGAAATCTGCGAAATCGGAGGCAGGACCCCTGAGGGATACTGCGTCCGTTTGCGTCCATAACTCTGTTCTTTCAACGCGGTGGCTTGAGACATGACTTGTTTTTTGTGTTCGTCTATTTTGTCAGCCCTTCGCTTCTGCTCAAACTCGTCTGGATCCACGCGATTCTGGGGCAAGCAGTCTATTTGTGAGATGCGAGGAACAGTTGTTGTATCGACGCCTGGAAAATTGCGCATGAACCCGACTCGACGTTGAAGTCTAGAGGTATCAGTAACTCACTTCACGTTATCGTTCCGTGGTGATGAGGGAGGGAGTTTGTAGTATTGAAGCCAATATCCAACTCGGTCATTCCACAGACGCAAATTTTGTTTTTCTGAGAAAAAAACGAAGCAAGGTCAATTACTATGCCCTTGCTAAATTTTACAACCATCTCTACATCACCATAGCAACACACAACATCCCAAGACTCTTTATCCTTTAATTTATTTCTCTTTTGAGTTTTCCTGTGGTTTAATGGTGTAATCGTTTTAAAATAAATCATCTCATGTTCTGTAAAAGAATAACACAACACGGCCACTACACTACTTTTTGTTTCAAAAATATCAAGGCTGAAATTGATGAAAATTGGAGAATATATACCCATGGCTGAGATTTTGTAAGAACAGATCTCTCGTGTTGAAGGAAAATAAAATACAATAAAATCACATAATGTTTTTAAATGAACTTCGTTTTACAGTACGGTCAACGATATTCTATTCTTTTATTTGATAGTTCAATACTACTCTTGGTCACATCTGTTTTAGTACATGAAATACATCATTACTCTATTGTAAATAAATCTAACAATGTTCAGCCTAATGTCGGCAGAAAAATACGTATATCCAGAGAAATATAAGCTAACATTCATATAACAAAAGAGTTTAGTTATAGCGGAGCTCCGGCGGCCGAAGGCCGCCAAGCGGAGCCCCATACCCATATTAGGAAACTGAAGGGAACCCATGAACTGATTTTCTCATGTGTATCATGGCTAGCGGTATTGCTCGTGGGCGCGTACGCACGACGACGACGACGACGACGACGACGGTGGTGGAGTCGCGCAACATGGCGGCCACAATTGACACGTAAACCAAAACGACACGTAAACCCTTGGTTTAAAGCGTCCTTTGGACATCCATGTTGCAGTCAATTGACACCTGTCAAAACAAGGAATCCGCTGACCAGTATCACGTGACCATATCGCGGGCTCAAGTTCAGGGCTCATCGAGGTCACGTGTTTTTTTAAAGTTGACCGCTGCCCAAGTGCTGCTTTTTTCGATCAGATCGCGGGCTCATGTCAGGATTAACTTGCTGTAAACAGCGTAGGGTTGGTAGGAAGCCGGTTAACGCTAACCCAGGATTAAAATTTAACCGAATTATAACCTTTTCTTTTGTACAAAGTTTTTTCACTGCTTTTGTTTTGCGTATTTTGCTTTCATTAAAATTCAAAACACAAAAACAATATACAGAAAATCTCACCGCAAAGTTACAAAACTCAAATCAAAATTCTACTTTATCCTCGGCTAGTTTGATCGGGCTCTGAACAACCCGGCCCAGGAGCTACGCTTTTAGGCTGGCCTAAATCTATATATTAGGAAACTGAAGGGAACCCATGAACTGATTTTCTCATGTGTATCATGGCTAGCGGTATTGCTCGTGGGCGCGTACGCACGACGACGACGACGACGACGACGGTGGTGGAGTCGCGCAACATGGCGGCCACAATTGACACGTAAACCAAAACGAGGCTTCAGTTTTCGCGGGCTTTCCTTGTAGGTTGACAGAGCACATGTACCCTTGGTTTAAAGCGTCCTTTGGACATCCATGTTGCAGTCAATTGACACCTGTCAAAACAAGGAATCCGCTGACCAGTATCACGTGACCATATCGCGGGCTCAAGTTCAGAGCTCATCGAGGTCACGTGTTTTTTTAAAGTTGACCGCTGCCCAAGTGCTGCTTTTTTCGATCAGATCGTGGGCTCATGTCAGGATTAACTTGCTGTAAACAGCGTAGGGTTGGTAGGAAGCCGGTTAACGCTAACCCAGGATTAAAATTTAACCGAATTATAACCTTTTCTTTTGTACAAAGTTTTTTCACTGCTTTTGTTTTGCGTATTTTGCTTTCATTAAAATTCAAAACACAAAAACAATATACAGAAAATCTCACCGCAAAGTTACAAAACTCAAATCAAAATTCTACTTTATCCTCGGCTAGTTTGATCGGGCTCTGAACAACCCGGCCCAGGAGCTACGCTTTTAGGCTGGCCTAAATCTATATATTAATTTATTTCAGCTGATAGCGGAGCTCCGGCGGCCGAAGGCCGCCAAGCGGAGCCCCATACCCATATTAGGAAACTGAAGGGAACCCATGAACTGATTTTCTCATGTGTATCATGGCTAGCGGTATTGCTCGTGGGCGCGTACGCACGACGACGACGACGGTGGTGGAGTCGCGCAACATGGCGGCCACAATTGACACGTAAACCAAAACGAGGCTTCAGTTTTCGCGGGCTTTCCTTGTAGGTTGACAGAGCACATGTACCCTTGGTTTAAAGCGTCCTTTGGACATCCATGTTGCAGTCAATTGACACCTGTGAAAACAAGGAATCCGCTGACCAGTATCACGTGACCATATCGCGGGCTCAAGTTCAGGGCTCATCGAGGTCACGTGTTTTTTTAAAGTTGACCGCTGCCCAAGTGCTGCTTTTTTCGATCAGATCGCGGGCTCATGTCAGGATTAACTTGCTGTAAACAGCGTAGGGTTGGTAGGAAGCCGGTTTAACGCTAACCCAGGATTAAAATTTAACCGAATTATAACCTTTTCTTTTGTACAAAGTTTTTTCACTGCTTTTGTTTTGCGTATTTTGCTTTCATTAAAATTCAAAACACAAAAAC
This sequence comes from Micromussa lordhowensis, assembly GCA_964020085.1. NCBI lineage: Eukaryota > Metazoa > Cnidaria > Anthozoa > Scleractinia > Lobophylliidae > Micromussa > Micromussa lordhowensis. Next base: position 30,167,089 of record OZ026603.1, on the reverse strand, counting down.
AATATACAGAAAATCTCACCGCAAAGTTACAAAACTCAAATCAAAATTCTACTTTATCCTCGGCTAGTTTGATCGGGCTCTGAACAACCCGGCCCAGGAGCTACGCTTTTAGGCTGGCCTAAATCTATATATTAAGATTTCTTTGAGGCTTTCGCTATTAAATATTATGGACGGAATCGTGCCTACTCAAGCGAAGCAAACAAATCGCCAAATGACCCCCAGGGAATTTTCATAAAGGAATAATTTTAAAGTTGTGGCCGAACAATGAAACCAATTACCAAGAAAACTAAACCAGGGGATTAACAACACATAAACAGTACTGCAATGCATGTAATAATAATTTACGCTGTGATGTACAACTTGTAAGATGATCGTTCAACTAAATTATAATTTAAATCCTAACTGTTGTAACAGGAAAATTTTGCCTGCCATGAATTTCTTCTTCAGTTCAATGTTACGAAATTTGCACGTCAAGCTTGAAGTTTATGCACATGATCGGCAATAAACGAACTCGTAAACAAGATGGATCTAAAGCGCTGCAAAAAGCTTTGCGAGGAAGAGAACATTTACCGATTGAAACGATTTTCGCAGAGCGATGAACGATCGAATGAAGGCCGCATATTTCTCAGTTTCATCAGTCGCGCCAAAACAATGACTTACAAAACCAGCTGAACGTATTCTGTCGTTAGAATATAAGCTTAAGCTTACATTGTGAATTGCGAGCTATCAACTGTCCGTGTATGAACGACGCCAAACTCGGTAAAAGAATACAGAACAGTACAGCAACAGGAAATATAGTAAGCGATGAAGGTTGTCAAAGGTGAATTTAAATTTACGGTAAGTGTTCTACGGGTAAACTCAAATCAAACGAGCGTTCAGTTAATCTTCGAGCAAATGTCGCTTACCTGAGCACCTGAGAAGCTGCTTTTCAAATTATAACGGGGATTCAAACCCACTAAAACCAAGCAAAGCTTTCGAGGCCTGAAGAGCGCTCTATAGCAACGCGAATCAACAACGACTCTGTCAACCTTCGCTCTTTCAGTTTGAAATGACGACATGTCATGTACCCCGGATGTGATAGTGTGACAGATCAAATCGTTGTTTGTTTGGAAGACAAAGAAAATCTTTTTTTTTTTTGAGTAAAGAAAATAATGCCGCTGTTTTTGCAACGATTAGCATTTGACACGAAAGCTAGTGAGGTTTTCTAAGTAAAAATGAATAATTTATTTATCAAAAAATTGGGATTTAGGCCCTGTTTACAAGGAAAGAGGGTTACCCTAGCAAGCGGGTTACCCTAGCAAGCGGGTTACCCTAGCACGCACACATTTGTTCTTATTTTCTTCGTCGTGTTTACAAGGCGGCCAGGGTTACCCGGGTAGGAGGGTTACCCTATCTGCGTGCTAGGGTTACCCTGGCAGGCGGGTTAACTTTTTCCCTTGTAAACACTCCAGGTAGGGTTAACCCGCCTACCCGGGCTATCTCTATTTTGGCTCCCAAAAGCAAAATATGATCACAATACCGACAAAATCAGCGAATTATGACCCAGAAAACATCAAGTTCTTTCACAGTTTGTCATAATTTTGCTTTGGAAATAAATTATTTTCCAGTTTTGTTATCTGTTCGTGCTTTACTTGCAAGGTTACCGAAGCGTAACAAGCGTAAAGTTGTCTCGGGCAGTAGGGTTACCCTACCTGAAAATTTTGCTTGTAAACCCGGGCTATCTTTTAACCCTCTTGCTAGGGTTACCCTGGCAGTAGGGTTACCCTACCTGCTTGTAAACAGGGCCTTAGACGGAGAGAGGACGAAAACATTTCTGTGTTTACAATAGGCCTTATCACGGTTTCCGACGCCATTTTGACGGGTAGGCAAAGCGGTCAGAAATTACAGTGTTTGTATGGGAATCCGATGGCAAAAAACTTTTTCCAAAATCGAATTTTACACAAATTGTGAATCGCAATGTTAAAATATCAGGTGGAAGATTGTATTCACCAAGTTTGAAGGATGTAACTTAACTAGAAGACGCTCAGTTAATTTTTATAATTTAGCATACGTTTGTCTGTAATTTTTTTTTCGGCGCCGCCGCGTCTTCTCAGCCAAATTTACAGACAAATGTATGGAAAATTATAAAAATTAACTGAGCGTCTTCTAGTTAAACTACAACCTTCAAACTTGGTGAATACAATCTTCCACCTGATATTTTAACATTGCGATTCACAAATTGCGTAAAATTCGATTTTGGAAAAAGTTATTTGCCATCGGATTCCCATACAAACACTGTAATTTCTGACCGCTTTGCCTACCCGTCAAAATGACGTCGGAAACCGTGATAAGGCCTATTTTAGCCGTCACCGTATTTAATATTGTTACACACTTCCCTTTATTCTGGGAGTAAACTCAAAACTTGAATTAAATTTAAAATTCTATTTTCTTTCATCTTTAATAAATATTTTTGTACAGCTCCGAAAATGCAATTAGACTGGCAGTATAAATATTGTTGTCACAGGATGAAAGATAAAAATATGCATTAGTTGATCACACCACAAAAATGAACAAAAGGGTTAACGAGATTTCCCACCGCTAACATAAGACATACAGCAAAAATACAATCAATACGTCATTTGTTACTTAACAACAACACAGGCACCCCACAATAACATTGTGATGCGCAATGGGCAGGTTTTTAGCAATACCGTGATGTCTTCTGTAATGTTAAGTCACCGCTGATTAGGTCACATGATTGTTTTTTTATTATATGGCTAGCTCCTCCGTGAGGGGATAAGATGAACCAAATCCTGCGCTGTGATTGGCTACCCGAGCGGGTAAGATAGAGCTATCTTGCCCACTCGGGACTACCCGCCGTGTCCTGGGAGAAAAATTTCCCCGACAGCCATATAATTGAATCCTTTATTGTTCAAGCCCTTTCGTTAGAAATGGCTGGATATTGGCCTCGTTCTTTTTGCGAGTTTATGAACCTCGACTCCGTCTCGGTCCATAGAAAAAAAGAACTTGGCCAATATATCCAGAAATCTTCACCTCACGCTTGATCTATAACCCATGTTTACTGATGTTGCCAAGCAAACGTTGGATTTTAAACTTTACGAAGCAACTGGCAATATGCTCACAGCGGCAGTGGGATGCCTGTGGCAACATTGTTCCCCTTAACCAATTATCAGCGGCTTTTTTTCATATTAGTAGAAAATCTAGCAGGGTAAAGCGAGTTTTTCTTCGTTGTCTTGACAACTAGTCTGTCATTCCGAAAACTTTGATGAAATTAATTTTCGGCTGAGCTTGTTATTCTTATAAGGAGGACACAATTCAATTGAGTGTTTACTGATATTAATGGCCACAAACTTCACAGGATTGTACATATGGTACACTTTTTGTTTTAAGGAAAACCGCAACTTTGAGACAGTTTCGCCTATCATTTTCAAGACTCCTCAAAATTCGCCAAAAATTAATGCGCCAATTTTTTTTCTCGGGAAAAAAGGTAAATATTATCTGTGCTATTACAGAAAACTGTGGGCACGTTGCCGCTTACCGCGAAAGTTTCCCTTCAAATTTCCCCCGCCAAATTTCACCATTTGTTTCGCACAATTTAATTCTAAAAATTATTAGAATATACCGCAGGTGGTTTTCGCTATGAAGGTGTTTCTGCATGCAAAACTCTTCTGTAAACAGGGGAATAATCTTCAATACGTATGCAAATTGAAGATGTAAGAAATGCCCTCCACCTGCCAGTTTTCATATCACTTAGCAACCTGAAAACAATTTCAGCGGTTTAGTCTTACAACTTTGTTGTCCAAAGTAAAACTAGCAAAGCGAAGGTGAAGGTTGTAGGATATTGCCAAAATAAGGGAACGAGAGACAAAAATATGTTGCCCTTGTTGAACTTTCGCCAGACGCGTGAGAAGTTCAGACACAGTTGTTATTGATTCACAGTGCGAATAGAATTCCGACATCGCAAAAAGAATTCTCAATACAATTAGAAATTCTCGAAGCCAAACGTAGGCTAATTATCGCCGTTTTCTGCCGAACTATTTAAAGTTACACGACTTAATGTCACAAAAACGCGAGGCTTCCAAGGTAAAATGTCAACGCAGTGAAAGACCAAAGCGAAACACGGAGAGTTCTTCACAGATCCCACGCATAAAATCGGCGATTTTACACGGGAAAGCTTCACCATTACAGAGTTACAGAGGCGTGCATCTGATGCGTTTTGAACACAAACAAGGCAAAGATGGTCCAATGGTAGTTATAGCAGAGGAATGGCCGTTTCGAACACACAGGCACTTGAACAACACGGAACTGCCAAATTTAAGCGAACAAGCGGGGAAGCATTTCAATGTGATATGTTCTTATAAGACAAGTAATGACTGTTTAGACGTGGCTCCCAAGTGTAATACACAGAGTTAACGGCTACCCAACACGAAAATTAAAACTTCACTAAGATGGTTTTAATGTAAAGCATCCAAGATGATGTTTCATGAGGTCCTGGTATGTTTTGGAGGATGATAGTACAGCAAATTGGACGACCGAAGGAATTGTAATTGTGCAGTTTAAAAATCCACGGGAAACGTTTTGGCTCTATATAGAACTGAAGCACATAATGCGGAAAAAATAATCAATAGTAAGAATTGCTCCCGAATCATCATTGGAGCCATGAAATTGGTCTCTTGTACCCTACCAGGAAAACCAGCGAAAAGAATGTACAAGGCTATAGAGCTTGCCAAACATTCCTTATATGGCCATGTTCACAATACGCCGGAAGAATAAGAGAACGGAGGTTTCACTCTGAAAGCGCATCAAATGTTTTCCGTCCACACTACACCGGAGGAATTTACAAACGTAACATCACCAGTCATTTTGGATTTGTGTTTAAGAAAAACACGGTCAAGGAAATCACATGATTATCGTGTCTAAACGAAAACGAAAAACCCGGCGGCGTTTTCAAATTCTTCCCGTTTAAGGTGGTTCGAAATAGTTTTCATTTTCCCGAGACAAGTTCACAAATTCTTTTCTAAATTATGTTTGGTTCATCGTATCACTATGAAATTTGGCACAGAAATAAAAGAAACATCATAGATTCATTACATGACATTCATTTCAGAAAACCTGTTACCATAGCAACCATATGACGCATTCAGTTGAGCCCCTAAAATCGAAATCTATTGTCTTTTTTAAAAAATTGGTCGGTGAAATCTTCTCAAACTGCAATATTATACGTCACCAGAAATGACCTTCAAAATATTTCAGTTTAAAAAAAATCTGTAGGGTAGATTAAGAAAAATTCCTCTTTTTGACTATTGTTCTCTTATTTTTTTTCCTACCTACAGAATTTTTTAAAAATCGGACTATGTATGCAGCCAATTGATCCTGGTTATCACCGAAAAAATGAAAAAAATCCACCGAGCGGAAGCGGAAATATGAGCGATTAAAGTTATAAAAACTCCAAAATTTCGACACGACAAGATCAGCATTTGCGCATGTGCATTAGAACCCAGTTTGCGCGCGCCATAAAACTATTTCGAACCACCTTAAAGCGCGTTTTCGAAAAGCTCCGTTTTCGTGACGTATTAGTGTGGACGGTAGACCTAACCGTAGAAAAGCCGCGTTTTCAAATTCCTCCAGCGAACTTATAGAGTTATAGTTACGATTAACTTCTAAAAAGTAGATTTATTTACAGTAATAACAAACTGTAGAGAACAGTAATCTAGTTACAAGGCATCTTCACACACGGAATTTTGCACTACATTTAGAGAGAAGTTGCAGTTTACATTGGTGAAGAATGAACCATGTGTTTGGACCAATTCCTGGTCTTGATCGGCGAACGGCACTAAATGTTTCTTTGCGACTTCGTGTGTCTCAGTCAACAATTCTGACCATCCGCGATTTCGGTTACTTATTCGCTGAGCCAGAGGCTGTCGCTAGTGTGGTTGCCAAGCAACATGAAGCAGTTTGGTCACGTGACGGCTCCAGCTATTCATGGCACGGCAACAAGAGCCAGACATCTTTAGGGCTTGTTACGAGAAATTGTCGACATACTGTTTTTCCCGGCTTTGAGTGCCGTGGTATCATGCACCATCAAATCAAAGCCATTCTTCAACGGGAGTGCCTCTACCACTGAAAAATAAACAAAATTAATCTGCATCAGGCTTAAGTGTACCGTAGGATGAGTATTTCTGCTCCTCCTCCCATCCTCTTGATGAAATCTAGTAACTATGGTCCATCGCAGGGTTTCCCTCTGCAACCATTTATTCAACAGACGAATAAAGGGGGCAAGTTTCTAAAGAAACTGTGGTGCTGCGTCGGATTACAAGATAATTTGGTTTCATCAACTGGGTTGATAATGTGAATTGTCCACCGTAAAGAGATTCGGAAGCTGACGTTTCGAGCGTTAGTCCTTCGTCGGACGAATCAACACGGCCGGGTTGTTCAAAGCCCGATTAAGCTAACCCACGATTAGTGAGAAGTTTGATTTCAGTTCTCTAACTTCTCGGTGAGGTTTTCTGTTTATGTTATTTGTCCCTCAGTTTTGAGCTTGAGTTACCTCTATCTACACAAAACATAAGCAATGAAAAACATTTTTTATAAAAGCAAAATTGATTCTTCGGTTGACTTTTAACCCAGGGTTAGTGTTAACGGGCTTTCGATCAACCCGCCCAGCTGGGTGAAGAGAGGAATTTCAAAGTTTTCGCCCCTAAACACTTCGACCCCGGCCAGGGCTCGAATCTGGACCGCTCGATTCAAAGTGTAGCACGCTAACCACAAGGTCATCACCGCGACTTCCAAAGAAAAATAAAAACGTAAAAACAAAAACTCTAAATCTTAAGGGACCTTGACGAGGCCAACCACAAATAAAGAAGGAATTTATCTTTACCGAAGACTGAATCAAAATAAATTTGTCGCATCGCGCTTAACAAGAATACAGATTCATCACCATGAATCTGGAGAATCTCTTTGGAAAACCCTATTGTACAAATTCTCTCAGTCGAATGACTCTATTACCAAGGATGAAAAGGTAAGTATAGCAATAGGTAAAGTCTGCATACGAGCCTAGTCGCTCATCAGGCCGGAGCTTGCCCCGGTTTTATTAGCATGAAGCGACTAGGAGTATTTCTACTCCTCGCTGGATGGGATGCCAGTCCATCGCTGGGTTACCCCGGCATTAAATTCGCCGGTTCCCATTTATACACCTGGGTGGAGAGAGGCATTGTGAGAGTAAAGTGTCTTGCCCAAGAACACAACACAATGTCCCCGGTCAGGGCTCGAACCCAGACCGCTCGATCCGGAGTCGAGCGCAGAAACCACGAGGCCCTCCGGCGATGAAAACAACGCCTCCACAAGCTGACACAACGTTCTCTATATCACAGGTTCCAGTCCCGCAAACAATAGGGAACTTAAGGAAACCACGACGGCAACGGGAACGATAATGTCACCAGACAAAAGGAAAATGGGTGTGCACCTGCATTATAAATCTTTGTACATTTCTTAGCCGTCCTCTGCAAAACAACGTGAAATGACTAAATTTTTCGCATTTGTTTTGAGAATGATCGCTGGCATTATAGTTTAGTTTGAAAATTTTTTAGACAGATTTGCGTACTGAACAGGTTCCGTTAGTTACGAATATAAATCCATTTTTTCTCAGGCGTCATCTTTGGCGTCGCCGTAGTTAGTGCTTAAGTTCCCTGATGTTAATTTTCTGCAAAGGAAATTCTCCAGGTGCGACTGCGGTGTGCTTGTACCTGCTGTTGCTTCCTGTGTCCATGGGACTGACGTACAACTCAGCCTTGTTGCCCGTCGACTGAAGTCTGCCGGCAAATTCCTCGTGACGTGACGTAGCTATTGCGTTCATTTTACTGTTCCACATCGATAACAGAGAGGTTGCCACGCCTATAGCAAGCAAGAAAGTAAATAGTCAATCAGTCAAACAACCAAACAGTTAATCAATCATTCATTCGTTCATTCATTCAACCAGTCAGTCAGTCAGTCAGTCAGTCAGTCAGTCAGTCAGTCAGTCAGTCAGTCAGTCAGTCGGTCAGATGGTCAGTCAGTCATTGAGTCAGACAGTCAGTCATTGAGTCAGACAGTCGGTCATTGAGTCAGACAGTCGGTCATTGAGTCAGACAGTCACACAATCAATCAATCAGTCATTCAGTCAACCCCTTAGACTTTTCTTAGTACCTGATGCTATATTCGTTCGCACGTTCGTGTCAGCCGCAAATGGACCACGAAATTTGGTTCTAAAAAGTTCTGGCTCTGGGGGCTGCACGCCAACATGTCCGCAATGCTCTGCTACGGGCCGTCACGTTTTAAATTCTAAAGTATATTAACACCGGTGTTACCTTACACTTGGCTCGTTTCTTACCTCTACCTGTCTGTTTATTGAGTCCTGGCTGATTGTCTGTTCGTAATCTCTTGTGCGCCTGCTCTGTAACAGTCGACCCCAGACCTCTTTTAAAAAAGTGTTCATTGTTCGTGTCCCCGCGATTGAAGTCTGTCTTCTCTCTTTCCGTCATGCTCTGATATCTAAGTATGATCAGTGAAAACATCAATGAACTATTGTGCTAGACTACGAGTAGACCCTCTTTCGCTTAGCTCGTCGTGCGAGACGCGAAAGAAAATCGCGAGGAAAAAAAAATCGCGCGTTTCTCGCCCCCCCCCCCCCCCCCCGCCCTGGAGTTCACGCGGCCATGATTTCTCGCGGTTTCTTTCGCGTCACGCACAACGGACTAAGCGATAGAGGGACTGCTCGCATTCTACTTATGTGTAATCTCCGTCTGAGACTAGTTATTCATTCTGACCACACTTCTACAAACCGTCAATGTGGAGTGGTTTATTTCGAATGAGGTAGTTAGTCATCTGATTAAAGCATCTAAACACGAGGAGGGTTGGGAGAATTCGAGACAGTTATGCAAACCCGGGACGTAGTCGAGGGTTTGAATAATTTCTCTCAACATCGGAGGGTTGAGAGAATCCTCGAAAGTTATCGTCTCGGATTTGTATAACTGTCTCGAATTCTCCCAACCCTCTGAGTGTTTAGATGGGGCCATGTAAACACGGAAAATAATAATTCTCAAAAATACGCGCGAATCTAAAACGTCACAACCGTGTTTACATACTTTCATCTAAACACACCTATCGACCAATGAGAGCGCGCGTAGTGGCTCCGTTATTCTATAAGATGCAATAATGCACCTTGACATATACGATCATTACATTACAATACTGACCAGTCTAAGACAGACCACATCAATTAAAATGTGAACAAAACATTCTTGGAAACTATTCCTAAACTAATGCAGACGCACTAGAACTCGTAGAAGGGATGAACATTTCTAAATTAAAAAGATACCTAAAACTATACTCGACAGAAGATTGGCCAGCATAGAATGACAGTATCCGGCGTATCCCACGTCACTCAATTATCAATTCACAAGGCCTTTGTTTTGCGCTAGACCTGAGAGCTAAAAAAGCCAATATCGGTAGATCACGTGAAGACTGACCTGTCAATCTCCTGCCATGAAAGCGACGCTTCCGAGAGCCTTGACTGTGTGCTTTCTGTACGAAATAAAAAACAAACAGGATCAGAAATGCGGATACGTTTAGTTGGGGAGATGTAAGAAAACGGCGAGAGCAAAAAGGAGAGAGAAGTCGTGGGCGAGAACTCGCTTTTGGAATTCGCGTGCCGCTCTCCTCACATCATTTTTGTCTCGCCATTTTTCACACTGCTCCTCAGCTAACAGAACGCCTGGACAAGCTGACATGGAGAACTTCTCCAGAATCAACATGAGCATAGAAACGGACGACAACAAACAAACAAACAAACAAAAAAGCGAGATGGAAAGCCAAACACTCACTTTCAATTTCATCAGTAGGTGTATCTCTCCTTGGGCTGTCTGTGGTGCTGCTCGTGGGACTTGTGCCACGCAGGCATTCAAGAACCTGAAATATTGCCAGCATCGAATTACACAAGTGAACTGTAAGCGGCCTCTACCTGGTGCCGAGGCGGATTCTGTTCCCAGGAACCTGCTTCGTTTTGGTAGGGGTTTAAGTTATGAATACTGACTGACGCCGTGGTACTTGACAGACCATTTTTTTAAATGGTGAAAACAGAGAATTGACTTTAAGTGCTGATTGAACCCATGAATAACCCACTGGGCGTTAGCCCTAGTAAAGGGAATCAGGGAACCACACGAGGTAAAGAAAAAATCTTTTGACCTCGGTGGGAATCGAACCCACGACCTCCGGATTAGATCTACCGTTACTCTGCCGACTGAGCTACGAGGTCGGACAGAGAAATTCGGGGACGATTTAGGTGGTGAATCGCGGCAAAGAGAAAGTAAGGGTACATATGAATGTTGTGCCGCGTAGCACGATTAACACAAATGGTGAAAACAGAGAATTAACTCTGAAGTGTAAATTTAAGTGCTAATTGAACCCATGAATAACCCACTGGGCGTTAGCCCTAGTAAAGGGAATCTTACATGCATTCACCTCCTGCTGGTGCTGAGCTGAATTTAAAGCTAGGTTTAACTCCAAATTACTCCAAGCGACAACAAAATTTCAAGGCATCAATGACAATCAGGTTGAGCCATTATTTCTTGACCGTCTCTGTTAACCTTACAATAGGGCATTTCCGAGTTCTCTTGTGTCTCTGTTTCAAAACGAGCCTTCGTTCAAAACCTTTCATATAAAAATGAGTTGGATTTTCGTGAAATTGAACTTGTAGGCGAAACACATTTTCATATGAACGGTTTCGCACGAAGACTCGCTCTCAAACAGAGGCAATAGGTAACGCGGAAGTGGCCTATTACCAAGAATGATCAATATCCAATTTCTCCTTACAATATCATGCATTTTTAAGAAGGTAGGTGATTAGAATATCGAAAAATAATCAAGTAGAGGATTTGTCTCGATGGGCGACCATGTTCTTAGAACTATCATAAAAGAAATGTCTGGCATCCACTAAGGAGAATATAAAGATGCATCACCTTTTCATGCATCTTGGATGTATTGCTAGCGGCTTCAAGGAAAGTCTCCAGTTCAGCCCACACTTGTCGATACTGCTCCTCCCTGACAAAACACAAAACCAATATACTTATTTGGTCTTGAGACCTTTCTCTTGCCGTGTTTTTAGAGCGACTTAAACTTGAGCTTAATAATACATACATATACATACTTTATTTACATACATACATACTTTATAATAATAATAATAATCAAGTTTAATCTGGTTTTGTGAGTACAGCTCGCTAACTGGCTTGTAAAAACCTGCGAAACAAACTCTGACACACATTTTTTTCAAACAATAAAAAGCAAACAAGAAATCAATCGTGATATACCTTCCACGTGTTTTCCCGCGCTTTGCGCGGGTACCGCGTCTTCCCGCACTTGGTACAGATTGCATGTTTTCCCGCGCTTAGCATTCAGAGCGGAAAAACGTACTGCGCAAGTCATACAATGCGTGCTACGATTGCGGAGAGAATGGCGGACTGTAATAAGGAACGCGGGGATGTCGCTCGGTTGATTTATTTAAACTTGAGCAAGCATGAACTTTTTTCGGCATTTCACTGTGCTTATATGGATGCAATATGTAAAGAGGGTTTGTGGAGTTACCACAAACAGTTACACAATACAGTCATCTACGACACGCTACCTATATTAAATATTTGAAATAAGCTAATAATTCTGACTTGCCAAGGTTTTGAACTTCACGCGGCCGGGAGGAATGAGGCGAGTACAAATATCTGTTATTTGTACTCGTTTCGCGCGATATTTGTACTCTAGGAAGCAGAGTTGGATAATAAAAACCTATATTACATAACTAAAAATGTTATAGTTTTCATATTTATAATGAGAAAGTAAATATGTTACTTGAATGCCGAGGGAAAAGTTAGGGTCCGCAAATCTTCTTAATATATATTTTTTCCGAACAAAATTAACGATTCCCACATCAGCTTCCAGTAAGTGACAAGAAAAGTTGCTACGGGAAAATTGGGAAAGCACAATAAAGTTTGTAACTTTTTTGTTTACACGAACGACGAAATTCCCGCCATTTTTTCACCTTCGAGCCTGGCACGCGGCAATCTCGTTCCCAGAGTCTTCGTTCCCATTGACCAGCGGTCGGAAAACGAGAGCTCTGGGAGCAACCATTTTGAAATAACAAAGGAAATAACCGAATCTGCCCATCCAGTTTCACTGCACAGTCTGCATCTATGACCGCTGGTCAATGGGAACGAAGACTATGGGAACGAGATTGGGCACGCGGCCAAAACTCACGCATGCTTAGTTCGTTTGACCGCTCTAAACAATTACAGGGTTGCCACCCACCGGAACAAAAAAACAAAACCCTGACTTTTCACTGACTGTAAAGCAATTTTTACTGACCATGCCGGATGATTATTCTGGCCCATGAATCAACAAAAATAAGGATGGCTCAGATCATTTTTAAAACAAAATTGCCTTGTCTATTCGAAAACGTCTAATAAAATACCTTAAGATAAAATTCCCTGACTTTTCACTGACTTCTAACAGGGATTTAGAAATTCCCTGACCTGATACAAAACTTCCTGACTTTTTCCCTGATCTTGAATAAAATCTAATTTTCCCTGACTTTTCCCTAACCGTGGCTACCCTGACATAGAACGGAAGTATTCTCATATGTTTTCCCGCGCTTGGCACAGGTTGTGTGTTTCCCGCCCTTGGCAAGGGTTCCGCGTCTTCCCGCGCTTGTCGCAGGTTGTATGTTTTCGCGTCAAATTCTCATTGGTTCATTGCGCTGTTACATTTGTTGTGATTGGCTAATCATTGAGGCTAGTGATTACTTTAGTTTACCTTTTTGGTCCTTTTCCTCTGATTCCTGTCATGGACACGGGGAGAGGATCATTTCTACTTTCCATTGCCTGGACTCTGTAGATCACCTAATTAAATAAATAAGTACGAGAAATTTCTGAATAAATCCTGGCCGTAATTATTGAACTTATAATATTAACTAACTGCTTGTTGCACTTCATCTAGATATTTTACAATTCTTCTTTTTTATATTAAGCTAGAACTTACTTTTTTGCATTCCAGTACGTCATTCTCTGTAATTGTCTCCTTCATAATCAACAATGGCAGGGGATCTAAAAGCTGTTTGAGAAGAAAAAGAATGCACTGTTTCAACATGAGGACCTCTGCAATCCGAGGAGTTTGAGTGGTGATATTTCCGCGAACTATTTTCTCTGAACACAACATTCCACATTTCATACAACAGCATTTAATATGTTCTGCGTTGTTCTGTTGGAACTTAATACGGTTTAGTTATATTTTAGACAACGTTTGACGTCAAGTTCTCACCATCAAAGAGGACAACTACTGCGTATGGGAATTTAAGGAAGAGAAGTACAGTCTCTGCCACAAAACAATTGTCATGGTTGAAAAAAGCAAAATAGGCGGTTAACAAGCGACTGATGTAATCATAAACAGAAACCTTATTGCAGTGAAGGGAGTTTTAAAACCTGATACGTTTATATAACCACTGTTCGAGAGACTTTTCGTTGGTTTTTGCAAGTCCTTAACCAATCAAGTAGCGAATTTTTGTTGGTTTTCTAAGTCCTCGACCAATCAAAAAGTCTAAATCCTCACGTCTAATTCAGGACCACGTCTCGCTACTTTGAATTCTCCTCCTCCGACTAACTTGGTTTTTGATTGGTCAACAATGGGGAAACCCACAAAAAGTCCTCAAAAATGGATCCAAAATGTTCACCAGAAGCAACAGTTAGCGTAAACAATAAATTCATCCACAGGGGAACATAGAATTCAGATACTTTTTTTTTAGACGTTACCTGCATCATGTTACACAAGAGTGTTTCACTGATCACCATAGGCCAGTATCTTGTACAACGCTCTAGTCTTGAAAGACCTTTAAATGTCAACAACATAGACAGCTATTTTAATAAACATTGTCAGATAAAAGCCTCAGATTAAGTTAACGTGACAAAACTCAAAGGTGATATTTGGGTACAAGTAGAATACTAATGAGGTATGGAAAGTCATTTCCTACGTGTGATTTTTCTCCAGAATTTTATGGTAGCTATGAACCTAGCTAAACTCTGGTAGTCAAAAGAACAGATTGAAGGGAAGTTCTAAAGGTCTACCTTTCTCTAAAGGTGATTTTCCCTTCTTCTTATTCCAGGAACATGGTGCAAGTCTGTTGGCCTTCATGAATTCACCAAAATCCTGTTGATGAACAAAACCAGTTTTCAGTTAAACAGGTTTTGATACTAGTAAGAGACTTTCTTTATCAGTTGAATTATGTATCTTTATCTGTGTTTGTATCTGGTTGAAGTGATGGCTGTGAAATTTTCATGTTTCACAGTTTCACATAGTTTCGTACCTTTTAAGACAATCAAGTATAATGACTGCACAGTATTTTTGACTTCCCTTTAACTCTTGTTGAAGCGTGGTGGCCTCATGATAAGTGCGCTCAACTCTTAATCAAGCTGTCCGGGTTCAATCCCTGGCCAGAGACATTGTACTGTGTTCTTGGGCAAGACACTTTCCTGTCACGGTGCCTCTCTCCACCCAGGTGTACAAATGGGTACCGGCGAATTTAATGCTGGGGGTAACCCTGCGTTGGACTAGCATCCCATCCAGGGGGGAGTCGAAATTCTCCTAGTCGCTTCATGCTACAGAAACCAGGATAAGCTCCGGCCTGATGAGCCACTTGGCTCGTATGCAGACTGAAGGTTTACTCAATATTAATAATATTTTGAAAGAATAATAATATTTTGAAAGAACAGAGAACTTACATTGATTCTGTAATCTGTGACTCGCCCACCACATCCTTCACTTATAGATGGGGGATCTTCCATTGGAGTCCGATAGGTTGCAAGACAGTGTATGAAAATATCACCTAAAAATATCACACACAACCGGCATCAGAGCTCTACTAACTGCTAGCAAAAGATCATGAAAGTCATTCATAACATATTTCATATTCACCTCCATGACTTGCCAATATATGTGACACTAGTTTTCCACCAGACTTCTTGGGTTGTTCTAACATGACATGTCGCCCTATCAGTAAATAACAGACAAGGGCTAAATAACATGTACATGGACAGAGGCAACAGTGTCTGTTCGACATTAGAACTGAAAGTGAGACTGTTTATAATAAGTAGCATGCTAGTTTGAATGCACTCCATTCAAGAATGTACTGTATTTCTACAATAATATTTTCTAACCAGATAAAAGCCAATAAATATAAGCATAAATCTATTGAACAGCGGAATCCTGATTTCTCATACCCTTGATTTTTTAACCTTCCATATCACTTGAACTAAAAGTCATTTCCGTCTCTCATACCGGAGAGCATTTTTGACAAACTTCGAGGTGCTTGGAAATTGGTCAAACACTGTCTTGAGTGATTGATATATTACTTCTCAATCTAAACTAAAACTAAGGAGAAAACGGAGAAATAAAATAGTAAAAATCTATGCTAATTAAGATCAGAAATCCAAACATCGTCAAGGTCATGATTTCCTTTGTTTAAACTCGATGAATTATTAAGAAATTTGAGAAACCATTTTCAAACCAGCTCCTGTGTAACCAATCAAAACTAATATTATGCCAATCATTATTATTTCACCAGGTTTGGACTGCTGAACAGGGGATGTACAATATTGTGGATGAGATAAAGTTGCTTAAGGACTGACCTCCTTGCTGGTCAACCTCTCGGCCACACTGTTCAGATCTCATAGTGATGTGTACAGTGAGACCTTGATGAGTAATGTTCTACACTCAACACTGTGGTCTAAGCCCAAAGGTTCCTAACCATGAAATCTTGGGTGCCCAGCTCTTAAGCTTATATGAACAAGATATGTTTTTCCAGTCACCCAAAAGCAAAAGTTAGTCACTTCTAGAGTACGGCTTTATACTTTATCTAAGAGATTGCTGTCTACAAGTCAGCAGTATTTACCTTGCAGGAGAAATGATATGAGACAAGCTGTGGGCCTGCTATTAACCTTCAAATTAAAAAAAAGAAGAATCCAAATTTTAGATTACAATGGTCTACAAATTCAAGAATATCAGACAAGTACAATGTACAGTGGAACCCCATTAATACAGTCACCAGCCGGCCGTGAAAATTTGGCTGTATTAACAGGTTGGTCGCATTAACAAGGTAAGGTCAAAGTTCATGACTGGTCTAACTGAGTGACGTCTAACAGATATATCACAATTGCACTTCTATACTTGTAACTGTTCTTTAATAATCACCTGGAATACAGGTATAATTTTAAAAAAAATTAAACATCAATTAGTACATACGATATTAACAAAGGAAGGGTGAACATAACTGGTTTGAGTGGCCAAATAATCAGGGTAAAACTATAAAGGATTATACAGGTTGGAATTTCAGAATGTGTCCGTTGGAGATAATTACAGAAGGCCGCTTTAACGGTGTTTTCTTATATTAAGGTAATAATGTATGGCATTTCACAGGGATAAAAAAAAGTGGCCATAATAACAAGTTGACCGTATTAACAAGGTGACATAAGTTTTGAAATGTATAGTAGAAAATATGAGGAAATTTATGAACTTTCTTGCATCAAATAGTTGTGGATGAAGTGACCACATGCACTGCAATACAAATTTTCTTTTCACAACTGCCTCACAAAATGGAGATTGGGAAAGAAACCTGGCTATTAATGCTCAGAAAATGATCACTCTAAGTAGACTTCTAAACTTCAGTAGACCATTGTTGTTGGATGGGTTTCCGTTAATGGCTATCAATTTTTCTTGACTTTAACTTTTCAAATTTGTACTTGTGATAACTGGCATCTTTACTGTTATTAAACTGTTAACAGTATATGTACCTCAACTGGAGTGATTCTGTGACACCCAGTGCACGCCTGAAGCTCTAAAAGAAAATGGAATGGAAAGGTGCTTTGATTGAAATATGTCTTTGACAGCAAAACTCAATTCATTTAACTCTACCAGGCCCCAGTTCAAAGGATGGACAATGCTATCTGCCAGATACATTACGATCCAGTGGATACCATGGTTTGTTTTGTTAACACTTATCCACTGGATAGCGACTTATCAGGTGAATAGCATGTGATAATATCCAGCCTTTGAACAACCCGGGTCAGGCCCTAGTTGTTTGAAAGTTGGATGACGCTATCCACCAAATATATCGCTGCTCAGTGGACAACTGTTAACAAAATAAATCATGTTATCCACTGAATAGTGATTTATCTGGGGCATAGCATTACCAACCTTTCAAACAACCCAGGGCAGGACAAAAACTGCTACATTCAGACATTCAGGACATTACCTTCCTATCACCTTTCTATCGCCTTGACAAAATTTGATAGGCCATTTTTCATAGACCATTCTATTTTAACATAAACCTGTATTTACCGGTAGTAGTTCCAGAAAACATCCATACTTCCCCCATGGAAGGTTTTTGGTTTGACACCTCCCTTCACCCCACCCCACCCCCAGTCTCAACCTGTTTGAAAAATTCCAGTTCTCCCTGCATACATTCTTAAAAACACTCAACACCCCTCTCCTGAGAATTATCATTGAACTAGCATCCTTGAAGTGTGTATTTAGTAGAATATGGTTGCTGCAAGGGGGTGATTTCTGTTAGAAGCAGACGTTTAGCCAGAATTTGAAAAGTGCTTGTCCAAACTGTGTGCTATAGGACCTGCACATAAGGCAGCATATGAAAAATAAAATAATTTTATATACTAAATTTGAGTCATCTCTTAAAATATAATTCAGGTATCTATTTAAGGGTTCCATTTAAACCACATAATGAGCATTCCTACACATCTGCATGGAGAAAAAGGATAACCTGGAGCATGTGTGTTCTTGGGTGTACACCACTTCAAGTGAACAGTGTCCTTGACAGTAACAGCTCCATCTTTCTTCACTGGTAAACTTTCATCACTACAGAACACATCTACCAGAAATTAAAAAAAGATATTGGTTGTAGTTGTAAAAACAAAATTTGCATGTTTTCTATAACACTTGGATACTGTACATGAATTTTAATGCCCACAGTTGTCAAAAAATCACCTTTCAGGGTATTTGACGAAAATCTGTACTCTTTCGTAATGCTACCATTGAGTCACGCCCTTAACTCTTTATTGCTTTTTTTTAAAATTCATGATGAACAACCCTATCACTTTTAGACAGGAGTCTATATCTTAAGGCAAAAAAAAACACTTGAAATACCATAAAATGTTTATTAACCATTTCATCCCCTGCAAAACCTAAGCCTGTGCTACCTTACAAAAAACAAAATTCTTCTGATAGATAGCCCCAGCTCCACTGATAGCACATTGTAAGCCCTCTCAGAAACAAGCCCACTCAATTTCTGCCGAGTGGCTGGCGATTGAATCTTCACCAAAAACATTTTTTCAGCAAATATACCGGTAAGTTCAGGGCTAATTATCATTTCTTGCAGTAATTACACAGTCACATTTTTTAACTTGTTTTAGACTTCAGAGGAATTCTTACTTGCAACAGTTTGTTCCATATGAACCTCGGCAGAATGCAATATTTCAACGTCATAATTAGCTGAACTACCAGAATGTTGCTCTTCCTAGAATTAATTTAAACAACATTTCAAAGAATTAAAACCCTGCTATCAGCATCAGCTAGAAATAGACATTCTCACACACACCTAGCGTGACACGTGATATCCTAACTCAGGCCCAGCCCCCTCCTCAGTGTGCGAGAACCTCATTTCTCTCCTCTTTCGCAAGCTTAGCCGGTGAAAAAATCCATATCACAATTTTTTGTTATCAATAGTTGAAACAATTTTCATACCTTCATTGGGATTCCAGTGACTGTTGTTGATTTCAGATTAAAATGTTTCTGTGCCATGGCGCCAAGCTTACTGACCAACTGTGAAGCTTTGTGCGAACAGATGCTTGTGGAGAGTGATGGTGAACCCTGAACAAAATACACAGGATGTTGGTCCTCACAGTAAACCTAGTATTTTCACCAGCCAAAATGTGCCAGGGGTTTCATCGAGAGCTGGGGCACTGGGCAGATTGACCAGCTGAGACAATGGTTTTGCCTTCCTGGTTTGACCAACTAGAGGGAAGATTTTCTTATAAAGAAGTTTAATTCAAAAAATTTTGCCCGCTTGTGCAACCAAGTTGTCCTCCTACTAAAAGTGATAATAACCCCCGCCCCCTGACTTGTAGCAAGTGATTTCAAATGATTTCCTTTTAACAAGAGGAAAATTTGTAACTACATGTATTTAGTCCAAATTATATTGATCGATTCATTAATTTAAGTTTTTATTTATATAGTTATTCATTTACCTTTGGTGCTTTCTCAGTGAGCTTTCCACTATCTCCACTCTGTGGAACATGGACTAAAATGAGGTCTGCATGCCTGAGGGAATGGAGATTCATGGCATGAATTAACTTTACACAATCTTATACAAGGATGACTTTCAACAGGGAATATATTTATAACTCACATTTTAATTCTTAATTCAAATCAGTTATGAATCTGACGTAGGGTCAGTGATAACAAAAATGACTTTTAAGAGCCTGCTAGGCAAAGAACACTAAAAGTACAAAAAGGTAATAAATAAATATGATTATAATTACCTTATGGTTATTCTGTATTAAAGTTCGCAGAGGACCTACAAGTGACTTTGCAAACTTTCAAAACCATAAATAAATTTGAAAATAAACCCCCAATACAGAACTGTTTGGCCTTGGACTGAATTCTTTCGAACACTAACAGCTGTTTTTCTTATTTAATTAAGCAAATTTTAAGGCCACTTTTAAAAGTTGTGATTGGAGAGATTTTAGATCTTCATTTATTTATTAATATTAATACCTCTTACTAACCGAGTTTGAGGACCATACTGTAAGTTAAGGGCCAAGTTTTTCCCCATCGATTTATGGCCCAAGTATGAAGTGCGTGGGCCATAAATCAAAGGGGGAAAACGTAACTTACAGTACAGTCCAAGAAGACAAGGTTAGTAAGATATTTATTATATCTCTACTGTGTGTCTGATGGGTTTAGGAACCATTTCTATTCTTGCGGAATGGCTTCAAATTTCAGACACACTTCAAAAGCAAAACGAGTTGATTTGAAATCATACTCTTAAGTCATTAACAGGTTTTAAAACACAATTTCAGACTGAAGTAAAAGAACGTTTTCAACTTTTAATTGCCATAAATGCTAAGAACATTTGGTGATAAATCATAAAACATTTTGGCAATAAATACAGCTTTAAATTTTAGAGTGCCTTACAGTATTATGCTAAACTGACCAATCATAGTGTGTGTACTAACTGAGAGATATAATACTAGCTTGTACATTTGTACATCTATCATAATGACTGTACTACTGATTTCTAAAAAACCATGTTTAATGGAGTGAGTGTACTAATACAGTTACTATAATTACTATTTCTATAAAATGATCGTATTTGGATTATCAGATTTTGTGAATTAACTGTCTTAAAGTAAATTATTTTTAGAGCTAGCATCAAAGCGTTAATGTCATGTACCTGTCATTCACCGCTGTTCCACTGTTCTGTTGTTCTAGTGCATCTTTTACACATGCTATCAGAGTATGAACATGGGCCTCACTGTACAAAAGAAACAAACTATAATATAGAAACTGTGCTAAATACTGAACTAACAAACAGTACAGACATGCCATGTACTTGCAGGGATGTACTGTCTACTACAGAAGACAAATTGTCACAGACTTGGAAATACATGATTTGAAAATTCAAGATTTGGAAAATAAAGATTTAAAAATTCAGGGTTTAAAAATTCAAAATTTAGAATTAAAGATTTGGCACTGATTCAAGATTTGGATTTGCATTCAAACTTTCAGAGCACATTTTGCTTCTTTAAAACATGTTGATGACTTACAGGTTTATCAAGACTTTATGATGCCTCTCAACCACCAGGCAGGCATACAAGGTACTTTAAAACAATGCTTAAAGTATTAGTTGACAGAGCTCTTCACATCTCTTTTCTGTTCAATGGTATTTCCTTTGACCCTCAAGCGACTCACAAGTTGTGTCTTATGTCACAATAACCTACGTAAACAATAGGTTCCGGTTCCCAGATTTCCACACTACAGTACATGCTATTTTACTTTGACTTGAAATAAAGACAGCTAAGATTCTGTGGGATTTAATTTTGTCTTTGTATAAAATAAACAGCCTGCCTGCCTGTTTGTTGCCGCTAGGAAAAACCAGGTGTTTTTTTGCATGCATAATATCTCCAAAACAAAGCCAATTTCAGCGGAGAAAAATACAGGACATTGTTTAACGCACCTAAACAAAACGGCATGCAAAATTTGGCGCATTTTCAACGAGGCTCATTTTTGATCGAAGTACTTTAAAACGCCCTTTTTCCACTGGGCCACTCAAAAAGGTAGCATGGAGGTACCCATTGTGGACATTCCAGCTGTGAACACTTGACATTTTTTGTACAATTTTAACAACTACAGAATGCGGGCTATTCATATTAACAAGAGTACAGTTGGACCCTGCTAATTCAAACTCAGTTGTTTTGAATTTCCCCATTATTTCAAACTCAAAACCATTTCCCTTGGAATTGCCCTTCAGTCATTTACTATTGGCCATTTCCTTTCGAACTATTTTTTGTTTGCCCTGAGAGTAAGACATACATGTAGAGAGGGTTAAACTGTTAAGTATTTATTTTAGCATTCTACACTGTAAAAATGCACTCTGAATAATAATATTATTTATAAGAATGAATTATATAAATTATATAAATAACATTCATATTCATATCATTTAATGATATGAATTATATAAATTATATTAATTATAGAGATTATAGAGATTATAGAAATTATGTAAATTATATATATTAATTAATTATATTGCATTAAATGTGTTTGTTGGTTTTAGTGTCCTTACTGTAAACACTGTGAGGACATTGCTGACCTTTTCAAGTTTGTGAGACAGATAATGCGTCCTGTTTTATCACCAGTATGCATATGGTTTGCTTTTGAGTTTGGTGGCAGTGGTTCATACAGACAATGAACAGCAGATGTTAAACCATGCATAATGGAACAGTCTTCATCACTGTCTTCCTTAGGTTGACCAAGACCAGCAAACGATTTGAGCAACTACAAAATAAACAAAACACACATCAAGAGTCTCAGACTGCAATTAAAATAATGAACTATGTTTGAACCCTAGCATTAAGAAGTCTATCTTTTAAACACAGACAAACAGTACCACTACAAGATAAGCAGCGAACATTACACTCAGTCTTTTTTGATGCAATCGTAACGTGAGAAAATTTTGCTTGGATGTGCATTTTCTTTAATGCATTACGTATATTTTAAAAGAGAAATAAACCCATAACATTAATTGACTATTCATACCCAGTATTCTGTTTTGTGATACATTGCTCATGGAAAACAAAACATGAGTGGAGCTCAAACAGAAGTACATGTATGATTACTAAAATCATAAGATGTCAACAATAAAACTAAAAATTCAAATGAAAACACAGTAAATTAGCCCTAGCAGTATAAATAAGTCTCAGTGATATAGAAGTGGACAGCAAAACATGAACAAGTTTGCACCAAGATGTATTTGCAAGTGTTGCATCAAATGATCGCTACACATGAACATTTTTACTGGCTAGCCATAAAAGACAATTGAGAAAAGTATGGTTTCTACATGCTTTCCATTTTGACACTATGAACCTTGCATTGAAATAAATTACTATTGATCCCAGACATTGTTGAAATGGCATTTTTTCAGGCCATTTCACGCACCGTTGGTTTCGGCTGTGGAGTAAAAAAAGTGATCACCTGATGACTAACATCTCCTAGACGACTACAGTTTGCAGCGCAGCTGTTTCAAATCTTATCTATGTGATGGATTTTGCATCTCTCAATTGCAAACTCTTCGCAGTAACATATCTTGAATTTTATCTTGATAGAAAGTGCGAAACTCAACAAACTTGCAAAGATTCCAAGAACACAATACAATGTCCCTGGCCAGGGCTAATGCCCAGACTGCTCGATCAGGAGTCAAGTGCACTAACCATGTCAGGCCACCATGTCTACTACACGGTTATCTTAGCTACAAAAATATCAATGACTGCTAGAAAACCATAAAATGAAACTAAAATAGAAAACCTGTGGAACACACTGCTGTTCATGGGACCAAGAATTCACAACATGAGCACTATCATCTGATACAAGCACCTTGACCTGAAGGAAGTAACAAATTTGTCAATTAGCAAATTCATGGCCATTAATTAATAAATTTCAGCCAGTGTAAAAGAACTCTTTTTTGCCTGAATTCAAAATGAATTTCCATTCTCCACCCACAGAAGGGCATTAAAAATTCCTTGACTGGCAGGGGTTACGAAAGCTAGTTTTCAAAGGCAACTAGAAACTCCGATTTCAGAGGGGTAGGAGCAGAAGTTAGGGAGGAGAGGGTGGAAAAGATGGATTTTTGTCCTGGAACAACACAATCATTCATTCCTACAGCTGTATAGTACTATATATTAAACAACTTATAACAGGGATGGGTGGGATGTAAATCACATGGTTTTACCTCATAAACCCTTAAGTGCCAGGATACCCATAGTGATGTATCAAATTTTAACCTTGGCTGAGGTGAGGAGAGAAAAAGCCATACTGTACATGTATGATCAACATGCTTTTATGTCACACCTCTTTCTTCAATCTTGAATCGTCATGGTGACTTGCTGATATACATGTAATTTACTGTATAAATATTTTGATTAGCATTCTCTGGCATTGACGGTCAAGGATTTACATAGTAACTTTGGATCAAGTACAACATAAAAGAGGTTTTGTCAGGGAAAAATTCTGGCATGCCACACCATGGAGAAACATTGACATGGAGTTCAATGAAAATAGTGATAAAAGATGTGAATGGTGTTACAATTTCAACAGTAATATAAGGTAAGGTAAAAAGGTAAAGTCTGCATACAAGCCAAGTGGCCCATCACACTTATCTCCAGTTTCTGTATGAAGTGACTAGGAGTATTTCTACTCCTCCCTGGACAGGATGCTAATCCATTTCTAACATTGCCCCTGGCATTAAATTTGCCAGTACCCATTTATACATCTGGGTGGAGAGAGGCACTGTACATGTGAGAGTCAAGTGTCTTGTCCAAAACACAAAGTTCCCGGCCAGGGCTCGAACCCAGACCACTTGATCTGGAGACGAGTGCACCAACCATGAGGCCACTGTGCCTCCACAAGGACAGCCCAAAGTTGCAACACGAAAAGGATTGAAATCCAAACAGTAAACTTGGATAACCCCGTAACAGAGGAAATCAGATTAAAGATTGCTTGTATACCAAAAATATCAGTGATGTCGTCTACTGTTATTGATTTGCTGATCATAGAACTGTTGACTGGTGAAGCAAAGAGTTCTTTTGTTTGACTAACTGTACATAATTTAAATAATAAAAGAATGTTTGTAAACAAATCTCTTCCCTCTGTTATAATTCAGCTGACTACAGTATCCTGTTCTACAAATATTGTTTTTGGTATCTGAATTTGCCAAAAGTTAAACAAAAGAACTCTTTGTCATATCAAGCGATAGTTTTACGTTTCCAGGCTGGAACATTAGTTATGTTAAATAAATAATTTGGGTATATCCACGTATGAGAAACAAGCCTATCCTAAGCCCACAATATCAATGTCCCTTCACTTACCAGATACTCATTAGGGAATATATCGTAAACAATTCTACAGTATTCGACCGCTGCCTCTATACTGCATGTCCAAGAACTTTTGAACACTGGTGAAGATGTGCTAGAACCTTTCCCTTTTCCTTTCTTTCCACCGCCATCAAAATCAATATGCTGCTTGGAAAGCGACAAGAATTTCGAACTGTGGTCTAGAACAATTACAGTTCTCTTAACAGGAGGTATAAATGTGTCGTTAGTCATCGCAGAAAAGTCCTAGAAGATATTGGAAGAGTCAATCAGTTTTTATCAACTTGATCCTCCATTTTGGAAAGCTTGGTTACACAGGCCAGCCATTCCCAGAGTACATTACGGGTTCCAACGGGTCAGCCCTGTGTACAGACCCTGACATAGGTTAATACATGGTTTTATGGTCACAGATGTTTACTATAAATTCACTAAGGTGCAGGAAATATTCAGGGCTGATTCAAGTTTTAATTCTTCCTTAGTGTTTGCTTCCTTTAGAGTTTGCTCAAGCATTTGGTTGCTGAAGCGTGTAGAAAGTCAAGGGAAAAAACTATTTGTGACTGTCACGCATTCTAACTGTGCGGGTAAAACAGTTGTTAGGAACTATTCTCTCGATATTGTGACAATGATTTGGCTGTACACGGAAAGATAACATGGACTCCAAGAAAGCAAGGAAGTTAAAAGAGGGTTTTCTGGTAAAGAAGGTACGTAAATTTCCAGTCAATTTTGAGGACATACACAAACGGTGCAACATTGTTGAAACTGACAGCTATCGCGAACCAAATATGAAAATTTTCGATCGATGAAAAAAGCTAAAATGAGTTCACCGGAAGGAGCTGAAGAGACGCATGAAAAATCGTACTTATGTTGAACTTAAACTCAAGATTGTTTTCTATAAATTATATTGCATTACCTTTTTGAACTTAACCGGTTGACTCTCTCAGCGTGAAGCCTGCATCACATATCTTAATTACTGTTGTTTTTGTTCCTTTTAATGCCATTTTTGTGTTCACATTTCCGCTCAATTAATTTATTACAAAACGTTAATAGCTAGTGTTTGTGCTGTTTCCCTACAGGGTCATGTCCGTCATAACTGGAAAACAAGATGGTTTATTTTGTATGATGAAGCGCTGGTGTACTTCAAGAAAAAAGATCAGGTTTGAAGAGGATACATATTGTGAAATTCTCTCTCAATGTTTTATAGAAATGCGTGACTAAGAGGAAATAAGGCAACATCACTAGAAAGAAGTCAAAGAAAGAAATAAAAATTATACCCAAGACTGAATCTCACATACAATTATGTAGCACATTTGCTTAAGATTTACTTTATTTGCTTTATAGTATTTGCAAGCTTCTATTTACCAGCTTTTTAATGTGTTCTCCTTTTCGTTATGTAGATTACGTATACTGCTGGGGAGATTCCGCTAAGAGGTTGCTTTTTAGTTTCACCTTGCACAGAGTACACTAAAAAGGAGGTGTGGGATATTTTGACTATTGATTTATAAACACAGCTGGCCATTACTTTGATGCAATGATCCAATATATTATGACTGCCACGATCTTGTAGTTCAAAATGAAATTCAGATAAAAATGGAATTCCTTTGTCTCTTAACCCTAATTATCCAGTAGGGTTAGAAGACAAAGAAAATTGAGAATCATTTTGACCTACAACATATATAATTATTGTGTTCTCTTATTACAGTGTTCCCATGTTTCTCCTATTTTCTTCTATCTCTCAAAATTATGCTGTTCTGGTGTTGGTATCCACCTCCTTTCCTCCATCATCCCCTCCCAATTTTTTTCATCACCAATCTCCCTCCACTAATCACCTGTCAAACAGCAGGGAAACGAACACTCATTCAGATTGGGTCTGTTATAGTTGGAGGGCTTTGGTGAGGATAGGACAGGGAGTTTGAACACAAGGGGATCAGGGTGTCTCTGCAATACCTTGTAGATACTACCCATGCAGCAAAGCTACACATAGGGGTGGGAAAGGCCTGAAACATGTTCAAAACAAAATTACTCTCCCCTCCCAGGTGTATAAATTGCTACCAAGGAATTTGCAGGATTTAACACAATTGTTTCATTGTCCAGCCTGTAACCTTTTTTGTGTCATACTCGGCAATTACCGGCAAGTTTGTTTGCTTGTCATGATTTGCATTAAGTGGTCCTTGTCATATAGACTTGTCGTAAGTTAATGTTGCTTGTGACTAGAGTTGCAGAGTCTACATCAGCCCTCTATCATGCACACTGATCAAACACAGTGTTAGTCGTTTAATCGTGAACCTTTATTTCTTATTGATAGCCAAACTATATCTCTGGGATTGCAGAACATCTTAACTACTTTCAAGCGCAGCTGGGTTTAAGATAAAGATCAAAATTAAATTTGAAATGGAAAAATATATCTGCACTGAAAACAAAACTTTAGATCAATTTTATTAATAAAAAATGGGGCACAATTCGTCCTGTGTAAACAATAACTTAAACTATTTTTGTATCTCTTTCTTCGTAACTTTCTTTTGCCGTAGTGACTGTATTTTAACATCAAAATATTGTACAGTATGCCTAAGCTACTATTGTAAGTTATGTAACATCACTGTAAGTAATGAGATATACGATTTAATTGGTCAGTTGTTTTAGTTAGTAATATGTAGTAGTAAACATTTATAGTAGTTGTAGTATTGTAAGTAGTGTAAGTGCTCTAATAAAATAAATATATTCGTAAAAAAATGTAATCGTGACCCTGTCCTTGTTGTTAATTTCAGGGTGTCTTCAGAATAACAACCAAAGAAAATGTAGAATACTTACTCCAGGCAGCAAATGAAGAAGAGCGTGAAGAATGGACCACAGCAATTGCAAATGCAGTCCGGAGATTGGACATAAAGTTTAAGGTATGAACAAGTTTTAATGGAGGGTAGCCTTAACAGAACAGGCAGATATGCATCCAGGCATGTGCAGATAATCAGGTAGGCCACCCTCTAACTATTAGTTGAGGACTAATGCTATTGGAATATTGCAGTATTTGAAAATAGTAATTATTATTAAAAACAATATTATCAAAGTCAAACAGTCTGACCAGTACATCTTTTTATAGCGTACAGATTCTGAGGAAGTTCGCAGAAGTGTTTACCCAAGGACACCTGTGCAGTTTACACCAACTCAAATAAGGTACAAACAGACTCTTATACATGTGCTTGCACTGGAAGTGTGAACATTAATTATTGACAGATATAAAGTTCTGCACCTTTCAATACAAATAACACAAACTCCGCTCATCCAACATTTGCATTTTTCACTTCAATCTGTTAATCATCCTAGCCTCTCGGGAAACAAAAACTGTTTATTTCGAAGTGTTGAGAGTGTGACATCTGTGGGTTGTGATTGGAAGATTTTGTTTGCATCTTTTTTCAAAGTTTGATGGTTACCTTTAGTTATTTTATTAGTATGACTGTACATAGCAAAGGACACAATAAATATTGTTATAAAATAACTGAGCCACTACGCGCACTCTCGTTGGTCGATAGGTGTGTTTAGATGAGAGTATGTAAACACAGTTGTGATGTTTAGATTTGCGCCTATTTTTAAGAATCATTTTATAAAAGCAATAGAGCACTTTTTTTCATGTTTACATAGCCTAATCAAAACACTCGGAGGGTAGGGAGAATTCTTGAAAGTTATGCAAACTCTTGACTACGTCTCGAATAACTGAGATAACTGTCTCGAATTCTCCCAACCCTCCTCGTGTTTAGATGAGGCTATATATAAACACAGAAAAAGTGCTCTATTGCTTAATTAGTCATTTTGCGATGCAGATCTCTATAAGGGTAATAACCCTAACAATAAGTCAGTGAGAGATAACCATTGTCAAGTCAGTGATATTTAGCCTAACCTGAGCACTATTTAAGTTAACTGTAGTGTCATTTCATCAATTTAATAATATGTTTTAAACACACCCTGAAAACATGTATTTCTGTTAGGGAAATGGTTGAGGCCATGCAAGATGCAGATGCTGGAATACCGCTTGACACTCACATGTGTCACAAAGAAAATAAACCACACAAACTGTGTTTTACTGGTGAGGAAATTTTTTACTTTAAAAATGTACACTGTATTTCATGTCACTCCACAGAAAAATCCAAGTAGGACTGGTGGAAAGTCAGAAGATCCTACTTGAAATAATTATTAATTAATTCATGATTACTTGTACTTTAACCGGGTGAGAGTTTTTCTTTTTCTCCCTGTTTTTTCTTCTCAGTGCCTCTTTATATGAGAAAAAAAAAATTGCCATTTGATTGTGCTTAGTAGGCGGGTTGCTCTCTCCACCAAACCTTCCTTTACCAAAATAAGTGTTTACAGATAAAAATTTGTCACAGAAAAAGTACAAACTTTTACAGTTACCTTTTCTTCTCACCTTTGCTCCAGGCCAATTTCCTTGGGGAGGGTTGGGAAACTATTATTCGTGCATCAAATGAGCGATGTTTATCAAAAGCAAAAGGAGTCAATTCGAAATATTGTTGCAGGTCATCAAAATTTAAGTAGGTTGTCATGAACATTAAGAAAACTTGGCAATAAATTTGGGAGTTATACTGGCAGCAAAAACAGCTGCTATAAATTTTAATAGACCCTACAGTAGAATACAGCCCACTAATTTGATGCATGCATAGTACAATGTGCCCTGGGTCCCAGAAGATTGAAATGTTTTCCTTGTAGCAGCAAAGCCATGCTATCTGTGTGCGACTAAGCCCTAGTAGCATAGCGGGCTCACTGCTCCTTGTAATAATAATGCCTCTGGCACCCATGGTACATGCATAATTACTTAGGGATACCTTAAATCACGCAGGAATTCAAGGGATTGACTGGTTGCAATCACTGCATGCATAGTACAATGTGCCCTGGGTCCCAGGAGATTTTTTTTGTAGCAGCAAAGCAAAATTTAAAAAAAAAATTATTATAGAGTTTTATATGTTTGGTTGTCATGAACATTAAGAAAACTTGGTAGTAAATTTGGGAGTTATACTGGCAACAGAAGTTACAGCTGTAAATTTTAGTAGGTCCTACAGTAGAATACAACCCACTAATTTGACCAATCACTGCATGCATAGTACAATGTGCCCTGGGTCCCAGAAGAAATGTTTTCTTTGTAGCAGCAAAGCCATGCTACATGTATCTGTGTGCGATGAAGCCACAGTAGCATATCGGGCTCACTACTCCTTGTAATAAAGAAAAATAAAACCTCTGGCACCCATGGTACATGTACATGCATAGTTACTAAGGGATACCTTAAATCATGCAGGAATTCAAGTGATTGACTGGTTGCTTAAATGGTGCTTTGTATCAAATCGGGACACTGGTGTTAACCTAGCCTGTGCGCTGTTAGAAGATGCTCATCTCCAGCCAGTTGGCATAACAAGCAAAATGTCATTTAAGAGAAAAACAGAATTTGAAAATGCTACCACCTTCTTGGACAACCCAGACGCTCTTTACAGATTTGTAAGCAGAAGGTTTTTTGTGAATTAATATAATTATTCTGTCATTGATCTGAAACCTGTGATAATGGGCCTTCCCATAATATCCTGCTGAGTTCAAGCAGGTAATATTGAAATCATTAATATACGGTTCATATATATATCTTATCAACTGAATGTGTGGGCTATATGTAGAGGCAATCTTCCTTCTGTCCTGCAGTCTGTACAGAAAAGACCGAAGTTCAATATTGTTTTAAGAAAAAATCAGAGCTCTCTGTGCAAGAGTGTCCCATACTCCCAGAGATTCCACAGGTGCTTATGCCACTGAGGAGTAAGGGTCCTCCCCCTGGATATGATGTTAGCAAACAGATCCTCTCAGGAAAATGTTAATATAGTTACTCTTCTAATTACATTGATTTATCTAATAGTAGGCTTATATTAGGCTCTTTTGACCGAAACAATTTCGTTTCAATGTTGGTATGCCTTTTCATAGTGTGCATTGAGATACAGTGTTAACGAATTCCGAGAGCTGGAGTGTTCTGATGAGTCCAGTGATTCTGAGGACGAAATTCCGCAAGATCAGGTGCAGAAAATAAGTAAATTCTATCCTTACTTTGCCCTTTCAATGTAATTAAGCTTAACTATTGATCGACTG
>OZ026603.1:30128741-30131241 GCA_964020085.1 Micromussa lordhowensis | reverse complement strand
CGCATTTTTAAAATAAAAATTGTATAGAAATCGTATGACTCAAAGTGACAACCTTCGGTTGTCTTTTCGTCAGAGTTTGAATAAAAAAAACATACTTGGACTCGAGCGTCGAAAGCAGTTTGCATTTGCTTTGGTTTTGCATTATAACACCAAGTGATTGGCTAAAGGAGCTTAGTCACGGTATTTTGAGTTATTCTGGCCAGGTACAAAATTACCTTTAATTGGGGAAGGAAACCTGAAAATAACAGTTTACTAAGGTAGGAAAACACCAAAGAGATAATAATAAACCATAAAGGAAGAAGGATGGCTGAGGATGGAGAAGATTAACACAGATTACAAACGAAGAACTTGGCAAATTTGGGCTAAGACTCGCGCCACTGCATGCGTCCACATGCATCAGAAGTAGGACAAGAACCAATCGTAAATACGTATGTAACTGTATTTAGTGACACCCGCGCACACTATTTCCCGCGCTTCGTGCCGGCTACATGTCTCCGGAGTTTTGATTGGCTCGGAGTATTACAAAAGAATTGTATTGGAAAAGGAACTATCGCGGCATTTGCGCTGAAAAAACATCGCTTAACGAACGCAGGCAAAATCAAATACTGACGCCCAGAGAGCCAGTAAAATTAATTTTTCAGCCAGATGCATTTCAATTAGTGTCAACACGGATTTTTTTTTTCACTTCAAGGAGCTTTGTCACGGTTTGTGCATCTTGAAACGTTTAGGCTAATTTTTTCAAGTTTGTCGTTTGCAATCCGTGTCAATCTTTTCCACCCCTAACCATCCTTGTTCCTTTATGGTTTATTATTATTAAAACTCTTTGGCGTTTTTCTTTCTTAGTAAACTACTATTTTCAGGTTTCCTTCTATTTAAAGGAGATTTTTTATGTGGGCATAACAACCCAAAATACGCGACTGTGTGTTAAGGCTTCCACCAGATGAAGCTATCGAGGCGAACCTAAGGTACCCCGGGGATCCCCCAACTTTTAGTCCCAATCACTCCCCCTCCCTTTACATTTGCACCTCCTCCACCTTCCCTGAATCTCCCCGACCGTGTGAAGAATAAAATAAACGCAGGGTATAACAATTACATCAGTTTGTACACCACCAATTACTTCCGAATAAGTCGGTTTGTGATTTTACTGAAACCCCAAAATTTCGTAATCTTCGTCGTACGCATTTCCCAATTGGACGAATTCCTCCTCTGATAAGTTTTCAAAAGCGCCTTAGTATCCAGGCCTTCCGGTTTTCCCGCTTTATAGCTAAGATACGTTTTCCAGTTTCTTTGCATTTTGGTGAAAAAAAAAAAAAAACATTTCATTTCAGACAGGTTACCCTCTGTACTTACAAATTCTTGCTGGGTATGAAACTTTAACTTCTGTGAGCCTGTAAGTAAAATAAAAAGTTTAATATCGCTAAAAGGAATCTATTTTCTACTGTTAGCCGAGCTGAAACACTTTAATAGTTTGTACACCGAGGAAACACTGAAAACACCCGCGAACTCAATCACAGCTGAGTGGCATAAAACCAAAGGTAGGTAAAGTCTGGATACGAGCCTAGTGGCTCATCAGGCCGGAGCTTATCCCGGTTTCAGTAGCATGAAGCGACTAGGAGTATTTCTACTCCCCCCTGGATGGGATGCTAGTCCATCGCAGGGTTACCCCCAGCATTAAATTCGCCGGTACCCATTATACACCTGGGTGGAGAGAGGCACTGTGAGAGTGAAGTGTCTTGCCCAAGAACACAACACAATGTCCCTGGCCAGGGCTCGAACCCGGAGCGCTCTCTCCGGAGTCGAGCGCACTAACCATGAGGCCACCGCGCCCCCACAGGCATAAAACCAAAGGCTAATCACAAATTACACAGACAGTTCAATGAACCCGCAATCAAAAGCAAACTGCAAGCTAATACATGTAGCTGACGCGGGAAAACGCGTTGGCAAATCACGATTGTTTTTTTTTAACAGCGATTATCAGTTGATTAAGGCGCAACGGAAGTTTGGTGACCAGGTTTTAACGTTCAATTTGTGTTGTCACGGGCAACTGGCTCCGTTTCCAGTGGCAATTTGTCGGCCTTTGACGTCATTAACAGCAAAGCCCTCGAAATTGTAGTCAACGACACACTTTGTTACCATTGGAAATGTGGAAAGTTGCAAGTGGCAACACCGTAATTTTAAGGCTAAAACTTCGTCAGCAAAGCCCCATCGCGACTTACTCAACTGATAATTATTATTTGTTTTTACTTATCGTTCTTCACAAGCCTGTCTGTCGTCTTTCTCAGTCTGAAATCCTTTGTAAAATAGGTACAGGGATCTCGCCTAAGTGGCCAGTGCCGCGCATCTCGGAAAGATTAATCCCGTTGAGAAATTTGTTATTTCTTTCAGTGTGGAGTTATCAAAGGGAATGTTGTTAAACAAGGCTTTCTGTAGAAAGAATGTATGCTTTATAATACCAAGTTACGATGCAGGAAGTTTGGATAGGACACAAAGAAGCGAAACC
>OZ026603.1:30051241-30123741 GCA_964020085.1 Micromussa lordhowensis | reverse complement strand
TTTAACAATTATCCTGCAAAATCGTGCGGAATATCGTCTGATACTTACGGCCTCGTCGGCTAAAATCAGATGATATTCCGCGAGATTGAACAGGATAATTGTTTTATTATTCAACAAATTGATAACAAAACAGCCTAGCTAAATCGTAACATTTAAATCTCTCTGTCAACATTTTCTCACTTCACTTTTTCTTTCCACATACGAAGCTACGTATACCGCCGGATATCTGTTACCTACGGATGACAGATATCAAGAGCATCATGACCATATTTGGATGTGTTACAATTTGTTGAATAATAAGGTGGTTTAAACGTTGGACTCAGATCAACAGCCAGATCCAAATTTGAATATTGCCATGGACATGAGTTTGTGCTTTTGAGTCACACCAGCCACTATACCACAGCGGCAATACAAAGTTAAACTAACCTCTGAGTCTCCTAGTGGGAGGTACAATGGTGTAAAAGCCAGATGCTGGATCAACAGTCCAGGTTTGAGTCAGGAAAATGGTGTTGCACTTTTGAGTCACACCAGCCATTGCACTCTAACTACCTCTAACTACTAGTGTGAAGCACAGTCATTTAAGGGTTAGACTCTGCGGGATTAAATGATCTAGGTTTTCGAGCCTTGCCAGGGACATAACACTGCGTTAATCTGTTACACTAGCCCATTAAAGGCATTTGCACACATGGGCGTAGTACCAACGCTCAAAGTCTATCCATGTAACAAAAACCAGTAAGAGTTACAATTATAAGTAAGGGCCAGCCTTGAAGAAAAACTGGTAATAAATAGTCCTTACTGATTTGGGTTGCTTTGTAATGAACTTCAAGTAGTCTTTGTCACTGATGCAATTGCCAAGTGACTCTCCAAAACTCCTGCAAAACAAGGAAATATTCATTAATAAGTTGTTGTACATCAGGCCATTCAATAGTTAATATTGGCTTGGCTTGAGACAGATTCACAGATGAGATTTTACATAGGTGCACTGCACACAATATTATTGGCTGTTATCATGGGTAAAAAATAGAAAAATCTGTTAGGTGTTACAGTAGCTGTTTTCAGTTATGTAGCATTTTCTTTCCATACATCCACTCGTACATATCTTTGCCTTGCTTACGATGCTAGCCAACATTGAATAATACCAGTACCACATTAGTAAATGCATGACCAGATCCAAACGAGCAGTATTTTAGAGGCCATAAAATGTTATTTTGAGGACAGGCTTATAAATTCCCTTTATGATATTTTGAAGACTGAAGTGATCTTACTTGAGAGCCCTTTTCAGTCCATCTGTCACAGCTTCTTTTCTTGCTTTCTCAAGTGACAAAGCTTTGGATTTCATCCCCTCTGACACTCCATAACCAATGTCCTCATGAAACACTCCGTCCTGCAACATTCAAGTAGATCGTATCAAATGCAGGCTTTCCTCTAGCCTGTGAATGCAGACTGATGTATTTACGGCTGTAGTTTGTCTCCGCCAAAGTTAACTTTTCGGTGGAGCCAAGCAACAGTGAGTGATTAGTACATGGTAAGTGATCAGTTTACCACTCAAATCATTGGTCAAAAAGTGCAGTATTTAACTAAAAGTCAACTCGATTGGTACAATAAAGGCATGGGCATTATTAGTCTCCTCCGCAGACGAATTTATTAGGGTCGTCACGCAATGCTTCTCCTCCACTAACGGCTGCTTAAACCCGAACCCCATTTGTTTCCGCGTATTAGCCAATCACAACATCCCTCACATATCCCTGAGGCGGTCACGCCAAGACTAATTGTCCAACTATTGGCTACTAATGGTGACGTCGCGCGAAGAAGCCTTTATTTTGGTGTCTTCCAAGTTCAAAATCCCCACTTTAAATTATCAACAGAAGTTGGCAATTGAAAAAATAGTTTCAAATAAGAAAGATGTTTTTGTGAACCTGCCTACCGGCTTTGCAAATCTCTTATTTATCAAGCGCTTCCACTTGTGTTTGATCACACCACCAACCTTCCGGCGTCGATGTCAACTTTGGAAGGGGAGAACTTCCGTTCAGTTGTGCATTTGGAAAAGCGTGTAAGACCAGACCGAAGGGATGACTTTGAATCAGTGATAAGCAGGAACCCATCGGCGTTCTGTCAGCAGAAATTGGTGTCTCAACGCATCCGAATCTTTGTGGATGACAGAAGAAGTACAAGTGGTATTGGAAAATCGCATTTGGATGCTTTTCCTTGAGGTGGTGAAGTTGATGTATTTTTGACACCTCTGTCGGCATTCTCATCTGGATATAATTCTTGGCTTGCATTGTCACGGAATATAAAAATAAATCGAAAACCATTTTCTCTTGCCTTTAAGACTTCTTCGATTTATTTTCCTTAGCTCCTTCAGCTTATCCGATGCCCGATTAAATTTTATCAAACGCTGGTAGCATTTGTCTATACAGACGAACAGTTCGCTGTTTTCTGAGTAGCGACTCACGTCCACCGATAGCGAGGATCGGATGACTTCAGCAATGCTGAGTGAACTCTTTCCGAAAATGAAGATTTTGTTATTCTTGAGGGAAGCCGACAAACAAATGAAGCACCTAGAGTTACTTTTGACTATTTTTTTGGGCTTAGATCCATAGGAAATTTCTGGGATGTCTGCATGGCAACATCTCGCGAAGGAGGCGATGAATTTACGCGGGAAACTGACGTCATTGCCAAACTACTGATACGTGATTGGTTTCAGAGCTAACAATGGGCAACTCGTGATTGGTGCATTCTGTAATTTTCACGTGAACTCAAACCAAAGGGAAACAAATGGGGTTCGGGTTTAAGCTGCCGTTGGTGTGGGAGAAGCGTTGCGTGATGACCCTAATAACGGCTGCGGAGGAAACTAGGGCATTATGGGAGATTAATACCCTTGAAGTAGCCAATCAGAGCACACATTGTACTGGCTACAAACATAAACCATATAATAAGTTTACATAAATGCTCTTAATAAGTACTTTAACTTGTCTGTTAATTAAATAATATTAATTACTAACCTTTAACTGGACTTTTACAAAGGCACTCACTCCAACATAATATTTATTTGCCACCTGATCAACAAAGTCTCAAAAATAAAATAGAAACTAAGTCATTAAAGTAAACCTGTCAGCACAAAAAGAGAGAAAGTAGTACCTTGTGATCGATATGAGACAAACATAACACTGCATTCTTACCTATATTTTGATGGGTCACAGAATGAGACCATCCATTGAAACCAAAAGTTTCATTTGCCAAATTGATTAGTTTCCATCCTTCCACATAGGCAAGCTGAGGACAGTAATAATTATTATAATAATATCTCAGGCAGCTGGTATGTCGGCTGATAATGTCCGCAGCTAAGAGATTGTCCGAAAGATGAACATTTAGCCTAGTTCAGCAAAGCTTCGAGGGCAAATGTGAAATTTTTAGGACAATGTCTCAGCCTAGGGCATTATCAGCCGACATACCAACAATCTAGAAAGGGGTTTATTTATTTTATTTATATCCCTCCTATGGTGGGAGGCGCGGTGGCCTCATGGTTAGTGCGCTCGACTCCGGAGCGAGCGGTCCGGGTTTGATCCCTGGCCGGGGACAGGGTGTTGTGTTCTTGGGCAAGATACTTTACTCTCACAGTGCCTCTCTCGATCCACCCAGGTGTATAAATGGGTACCTGCTATTTGTTGGGGAAACCTAACAAAATTGCAGGGGAGTGACCTGCGATGGGCTAGCATCCCATCCAGGGGAAGTAGAAATACTTCATGCTTCATGCTACAGAAACCGGGATAAGCTCCGGCAGCTATGAGCCAGCCTTGGCTCCAAGGCTTCACTTTTCTTATTAATTTTCACATTGTGCGTAAACTGCTTGTAAATTAAGCCACTGTTGATGTGATGGTGAATGTGTGCGATTGACAATAGCAAGTACATTTAATTGACTAATTTATTGACTTTATTTCCACTGTGATTGGACCAAAACCTTGATAAACTATAATGTGAATAAACCATCGCATTGCCCCTTAAATCAAACCTCAAAAACTTGATGCGGTTTAGCTGATTCGGTCATATTTTGTTGACTTTTTGTACTTTCCCAAACAGCATTTGGGACCAGCTTTTAACCGTCCCTAGAGATTCTACGAAACAAGTTTGTTTTTTCCCTGTACAATAATAAAGATGAAACGTCGAAACTTCTTTCACACTGGCTTTGTTCTCTTTTCGACGGAAGTAATCCAAGGACATATATCAACGCAGGTGGGGGTTACTGCATGATAACTGTCTGGCGATTTACACCACGTGACGTAAAGTAGCCAATAAAATCATGCTAAAAGTAGTGGGTGGGTTGTTGGTGGCTATATACATTTGTATGTTTACAAATGAATTAAGGGGGTAAGTTTCTAAAGAAACTGTGGTGCTGCGTTGGTGGACAGTATTACAAGATAATTTGGTTTTATCAACTGGGTTGATAATGTGAATTGGCCACCGTAAAGGGATTCGAAAGCTCCTCTCTTATATATGTTCACACTTGGTGCCCAGTGCCGAGGCCCAACCACAGTTCCCTGGGAGGGGGTGGGGTGCACTAAATGTGAGCACAGCCTAAAACAAACATCCTTCCCAAAATTAATTAACCTTAATAACTACGTTGAAGCATGGTAACATTGTCATATTTTAGCATTTAAGTAAATGTGATTTATTTTTGCAGATTTTTTTAATTATCTCAGTTAATTTTTCATTTGAACTATGCGGTTCGTTTTCTTTTAGCTGCTTTTCATTTTCAATTTATCGCCAGTCCATAAAATTAATATAGTCACTGACTAGGGATAAATTGAAGAAAGAGTCAACTAAATAACAAAGGCAAACAAAATAAAATGCAGAGATCAGAAATTTTAAAACTACTGAGAGGGGGGTCTACTGAGAGTACAACATATAAACCTAACTTAAATACACACTGTATGAACTTTTTAAAGTTATTTTAGCTTACCTTTTGACCACCCGCCCCTGCTCTTTGGCTAATGTACTCTGGGCCAAGCTTTTGATTTAAGGCGTTCTGAATAGCCTCGTGTTCATCGGGAGAGAAATTAGCCTGAAATATAAAATCATATTAATTGAAGAGATCAACTACACACGCGTGAACCTCTCTCTGTAACTTGCAGAGTCGATCTCAGGGCTTTCAGAGAATCTTACGCTTCCAAATGAAACTCCTGGTGCTCTGTCAGTGTTACACATTGTGCTCGAATACTCTCCAGTAAATGTAAGGCCGCTGATTTGTAATTTTCTTGAAGAAAAGTGAAAAATATACAGTTCGCGTATGGAAGATAAATTTGTTTGAAATTTGTCAACATTGATGGAATGACCAATCAAAACACAGGATATGCAAAGACTTGTGGGATCTTCAAAATGGCCAATGTCACAAACCAATGAAAAATAGTCTTTTCATCCGGGGTAATTTAATAGGAAAATGGCGTCCAATTCGAAGAAGTTGCTCTTTTCTCCTATTTTCTGAAAATAATTCCTTCTAAAGATCCAATGATATTTTGGCACTCGTAAACAAAAGTGTGTTCCGTAGTGTATATTTTACTTCTATAACAGATTGTTAGCTACATTTACTGCTAGTGTATCACGTTTTCAAGCTGAAACGTTCCGAAGTGTAAACGTGAAATTCGACAAGAAAAGGATTGTGCATTTTGATGGCGAAAAGCGAAGACAACGCTACAGGTAAACTGTTCTTTTTTTTTGGAAAGTAGCTTTGGCAGTATTTTTGTATTACAAGCAACAAATTGACAATTACACGTATCGTAAACCACAGCAAGCTGAACTCTGTGAACGTACAGTACATGTTGTAGGTCAAAATGAAATTCAACCTAGTTTGGTTCTCAATTTGCTTTGCCTTCTAACCCTAATTATTCATGATCCATGGATAATTAGGGTTAAAAGACAAAGAAATTTCATTTTAACTTGCAACATACATACACACTCCTTATATCTCATCTAAAGGCCATCTGCTCTATTTTGGAGCATAGGCCATCCCTCCAATTCCCTTTGTCCTAACAAAGTTTGCCATCAAATTCACAACTTTGTTTCCAAGTTCGCGATTTGATTGGCAACCACGTAATGAAATTGTCAAGTTTGTAGTGAACTTCGGGAATTTCGAAGGAACATTGGAAACCGTTTTGCGAAGCGTACTGTAACCTTGAGTCAGAGTCATAACAGGACACCCCCCCCCCCCCCTGCCTGGTCTAACTCCTTTAATTTGTATTAGCACCTATGTATTAGCACCATTTAGGTCATGATTAATTGCAAATTACCCAGGGTGGAGACAAAGAAACTCTCCTATTACCTCTCAGTGTGACCAGGTAAGAAGGCTGTAAGCACCACTTGGTCCTAAAAGTCTTTGAAGCAACCAAGGTCAGGGTCACGAGGGTTGTCAAATCCCTTGGGGTTATCCCAGAGAAGCCAAAAGTCCCACCTATCATTAAAATATCCCTTTTAATGGACCATTCTGAAAAGGGCGAGTTTCAAATTTTAACCAATCTATAAACTGACACCACCAGATGAAAGGTCACATTGAGAGCAGTCAATAGACATTTCCGAGTTACCTAAAGCCTCTCTTTCAAAGCGAGGCCTGGTGCACAACCATTCATATGAAAATGAGTTTAATTTGCATGTGAATGAAATCTCATTTTCATATGAAAGGATGAGCACCAAGATTCGCTTTGAGAAAGAAG
The DNA here is from genome assembly GCA_964020085.1 of Micromussa lordhowensis. NCBI lineage: Eukaryota > Metazoa > Cnidaria > Anthozoa > Scleractinia > Lobophylliidae > Micromussa > Micromussa lordhowensis. The sequence goes on along the minus strand of OZ026603.1, from coordinate 30,117,040 downwards.
CTAAAGGTAATTTGGAAATGGCCTATTGCCCAAGTTTGATACTTTTAGGGTAAAAAGAGACCAAGTTATGGACCTTGAAACATGGTTCAAAATGCATACAAACATCTCTAATGTTGAGACAGCGTCCCCCAGGAACTATATAAACTCTTTATCAGAAAAAAAACTATCAGTTTTTGTGACAACTGTAAAATCCCATCATTCACCTACCACTTTGAAAGAAGCTGAAATGAAATCACATATGTTTGCCCATTTTTAAGAGAAAATCGTCATCAATCACAGAAATCATCAAAACTTTTAAGAGTTTATATGGTTTTTGGGGACACTATCTTAAAATTAGAGACATTTGTGTGGATTTTGAACCATGTTTCAAGGTCTATGTTCACCGTAAAAGCATCAACTTGATCAAATGACTACCCTCAACGTCATCTTTCATGTGGTGGTGTCAGTTTATCGATTGATTAAAATTTGAAACTCGCCCCAGTTCCCTGCGCAATTTTCAGAATGGCCTATATCAAGGCTGTGGTCTAAGAAAAATTACAGCCAATACCACCGGGGCTTAACTGACCAATCAGTTTCACCGGACCAAACTTACAACACCACTGACTGGCAAACACTATTCACTTGACTCTGAAGATGACTTCCACTCATTTTGTCAAAACGCTAGTCACCAACAACAGTAGTTTTCAGAACTACGCTGACATAGATTATTGCAATATATGAACTACTGATACTCCTGGGTTCAAGCCATCAACAATATAAATGTATTTGTGTTGTACGGTATTTATTTTTTTTGGAGTAGACTTGTTTCTACATGTGCCAATCGTTAAAAGTATGTAGTTCTTTAAACTGGAATCTGGCCTCTGCTTTCAGGGGTTAAAGGTGCCAGAGTTAGACTAGATGTGTTGCTGAAAGATCTTATAAAGAAAACAGAAGAAAGGTGACTTGTTAATAAATTATAGCTGTTTATTTCATAACATTACAGTTGTTTGATGTTTCGTATATCATTTTCAAGGCAAAAGTGAGAATATCAAGGATTTACATGTAACCCATTGACTCCTGTGCTGGCTGTAACCGGCCGTGATGAGTGTTAGCCTTTGTTCCACTTCTGACGTCATCACCTTTGGCCAAAATTGGAATCATCTAAACTCAAGATCTGCAGGAGGAAGAGATCTTTCCAATGTTACCCAGATCAGAGTGATTGGCTCAATGGAGCCTGAGATATGCACAAAAATGTGCAGAGATTTGAGTGAAGAACTGGCAGCAAAATTTCCTGCAACTACACCTAACTACTCCATGGTAAAAATTGCCTGTCTTGATGATGCTTTCTCAGAAATGTTTGAACTGGAGGCAAGTCCAGAAGAAGGTCAATCGCTGCCGCAGAAAAATAGAAAGGAAAAAAAGGGAAGGCGAAAAAAAAATTAAAAAACCGAAAAACCTAAAAATTTTTTGATTTTCTTGTCATTTTGATTTCTTTGCATGCCCAAGCAAAAATGTTGTATAATGCAGTGCCAGTGGAAAGAAAGGCATGCTGCCATGTTGCAAATGCCTTTCTGAGTAGATTGGAGCTAATTTGGCCCATATCTAGACTGAAAATCTCCAAAATGTCCAAAAAATGCATTTTTGGCAAAAGCTCCAGGAGTCAATGGGTTCAATAGGCCATTTCCGAATTACCTTTAGCCTCTTTCTCAAAGCGAGTCTTGGTGCTCATCCTTTCATATGAAGATGAGATTTCATTCACATGCAAATTAAACTCATTTTCATATGAATGATTGTGCACCAGGCCTCGCTTTGAAAGAGAGGCTTTAGGTAACTCGGAAATGGCCTATTTGAGTGAAAAACATAATTATATTTTTGTGCATGTTATATAAATAACTGGAATTGCCCAATAGGAATTACTGGTACACAGAGTCTGCTCTCTTAATAGGCAGGAGTATGTTTATACTGTTTTATTCTCTTTGTATTATTTGTTTTCACTCAACAGCAGTGAGGATGAGACCAGTTCTACAGTAGGAGGGTAAGCTGACCCATAGCTTAATGTGTTAATTTTCACAGTTTTACAACTCTGTCTTTCTTTCTATCATCCGTAGCTATCAGTATTCGTTCCCAAATAAGTATTTGTGAACTGAAATTTGCTTGCTTGTTTTGCAGCACTGTGTCATTTGAAATGCCACCACCGTCGACTCCAACTAAAAGGTCAGTATCGGTCTGATTAAGTAAACGATTATGATTGGGCCAGCTAGAGTCATGGACTTTGTCTGTCTAGAGCTACAAGCAGTAATGAAGTTGAGGAGTATGGTTTTGTGAGTAGAGTACAAAAAACACTTCTCTTTTCTCCCTTTTCCTCAGCTCAGTGTTTGAGGTTCTCTCCCATCTTTAACTTTCTTTCTGATTCATAGTAGTAGTATAGGTTCCAAATTACCCTGGAATTAATTTATTCAAAATGGCCACCCATATAAGAGTTCGAGAAAACACCAGAAATGAGCCACAAAGTGGGTAAAAAGGTGGGCTTACTGAAAAAGTGGTGTAAGGGAAAAGTGGGTAAAATGGTGGGCTCACTGAAACGGTGGCGTAAAAGAAAAGAGGGCAGAAAGTTGGTGCACTGAAAAGGGGGGGATTTTGATGTCATGGCAAGAGAAGATACCCCCTCCCGCTCTATCCGATGACATTGTGGCAAGAGGGGATACACCCTCCCCCTCTATCAGATGATCCTCTGTAGGCTGACATCATGGAAATGGGGGGATATTCCCTCCTCCTCCCCTCCCCTCCCCCTCCTCTTTGGTGGGCTGACATCATGGAAAGGGAGATACCCCCTCTGATGAGAGAATAAAAAATTTTGTGGATATATTTAACTTTTAAAAATTCTCCAAAGAGAAATTCTCCTGGGCTTCTCATATTACTCTGGCAGGTGCTGTTCTGAGGTAGCCACCTACTTCAAATCTCATTGAAAGCACTGCGTGCCCCAAATCCTGTTTCCTCATTGGTTCATTTCCTGTGACTTCACCCACTGTTCACAGTATCAAGCTCCGTACTTTGAACTCACTTGCACCCCGAAACACGTGGTACGAAACAAAATGCTCAAATGGTTTGGCTAACAGACAAGCTTTTCGTGGGGGAAATGGAGACCGCACTGCGTGTGTGGGGTAATTTGGAACCTATACTACTACTTTCATCCCAAGGAAATTTGATATTCTTTGTGGAAGAAGTACCTGAGGTTCTCATCCGCTTTGCAGTGTTACATGTAATGTTTGTTGTAGATATTTGCATGTGATGTTTGTCAATTGTCAGTACTACAAATTCTGTTTTCTTCTTTTCATGCTATCCCTATGTCAAATACAGGAGTGCCTCAGGTAAGCTCGCCATAATAAGTTCGCCATAAGCTCGCCATAGTAAGCTCGCCATAATAAATCTATGCTCTCCTCATATTACAAAGATGCACTTATCTCGCGCTTCGATATTGAGGACCGTAGAACCTGGAAATCTGTCTGCTTAAAATGTAGTACGCCACGCAACCTTTCAGAGAGAACTTTGTTAATCTTGGGCCCACAGTAATTGGCGTCAGCTGTTGTGGACACCCTGCCTTAACCCAGTATTTGTTTATATTTTGTTTACGTTGTCTTGTTTGTTAATAGTTTATCCAGAAGGCGAAGTTTAATAAATAAATAAATAAAATAAATAAAGTAAGTACGTAAGTAAACCTTTTATTTGAATATTTACAGGGAAATGATAAAAACTTGTTAATAATGAGTATGAGAGATCCTTTGTAAGCTTATGTACAAGATAAAATTGTAATGAAATGATATTCATGGTACTTTTGATTTAGTCATAGGGTGTACTGTAAGCTTAAAGTCTTTAGACTTTGTCAAATTAAAACATCTGGTTCAGTTTCCATGATCTTCATTTCAAATATGGTTGCTTAAATAAGACACTACGTCTCACCTGGGAATAGATCAGAAATCAAATTTGAACAGGGTTCCTGCCATTCAGCAGTGGAACATTGGGCGGCAACATTCCAAATTTGTAAAGAAATGAACTTCTAGTTTGGAAGCAAGGATGGCGTAGTGGTGAGAGTGCTCGCCTCCCAGCAATGTGGCCCAGGTTCAATTCCAGCCCGGTGCCATGTATGGGCTGCATTTATTGTTGGTTTTCGCCTTGCTCCGAGGGTTTTTCTCTGTGTTCTCAAGTTTTCCTCCCTCAACAAAAACTAACATCTCCAATCCAAGACCGCATGAAAACCAGCTAAAGCTCATGTGGCTTTCTCTCTAAATATTGTAATTCATTTTTTTTACATGTAGTTCAAGTTGGTAACTTGATCATCATTTCTGACATGTTTCTTGTTTTCTCTTGTAGGGAAAACCCCAAGGAAAAGACGCAAGAAAGATATAGGATATGACGGTCAGTAAGGAACATGTACTAATTATTATTCTAAAGGAGTACATTAGTGTAAATGATTTTAATGTAAAAATCACTACAATTGATTTTCAAAAACTTCATTGTGATTATTTCTAAATTGTACATGTTTCTCTACAGATGGAGATGGCACTAGTCAGAATCGTAAGTGCTTGCAATTAAGAATTAAAATTTAGTTTTCAAATCAACACTTAAGCTCTCCACAATATTAGTAAACACTTTTAGCTATTTATAACTGGTTTAGCCAAACTTTCTCAGTTACCATGCCTCATCCAACAAAGTGACTCGATATATCAGACCAGTGTACAATAGAACCCACGTAACCCACAATCCTTCACTTGCCTCTGACAAAGGGCTTATGTTCAAACTGTCCGCTTTTCCCAGATCTGCTACAGGAGTAATTTGCATGATCAACTTCAAGTTGATATTTGATAAGTAGGGCTGCGGCAATTCATTTTCCCATCATATGATGCGTACCACAATACATTGGCCTCATGAACAATATCATACATGCAAAGAACAAAAAAATGCAATCATGTACAATGCACATGTAATTGCATCATTGCAGCCCTATCAACAAGTGTTTTGCAATGTACTTGGTCACCGCTGGGTACAGGGAGGGAACTCAGAGAACGGTACCACAGACAGATGATTAAGACGGGTTGGAAAGTTGGAGAACTGAACTAATTGAGCTATTACTAATTACTCATCCTAGACTGAAGTGAGAAAGGGTGTGTGAAAACAAGTAGAGAAGTGTGTGGCAAGGGGAAACATCTGAACAGAACCCATGTTCATCCTCCTCTTTCTACTTAGTATTGTCTTACCTTTAGTAGCTTTCTCTGATTTTGATCTTTGTTTTTCTACTTTGGCTTTTGATCTTGGAAAATCTGGACGATTCTTCTGTATAGCAAGGTAAGCCCTTCATCTTTGTTCACTCTGGACATTTTTAAAGCTAATACATCTAGTATATCAAGTTTCTTCTTGTACTGTAAAGTAAACTTGTTAAGAAAAGGTTTGTTTCTTTCGTTTTGTCTGAGATCCCTTGCCGTTTACATCCTGTGGAGAGCTGCTAACTATTCCAATATTCCAGATTGCTTTCATTTACACGGTGGCCTTAGTACATATGGCAATATTACATTCTATATTCAGGTGTATTATTCAGGTGTATTAAACTTTCTTTTTAGTTTTGTTATGAAGTTGTTTGACCGCAGTGTGGATTTTGCCCAATTCAATGAAGACCCACCACTGTACGCCCTAGCACGAGCCTGGATGCAGAATAAACCATATGGAACAAAATCATCTGATTCACAGGAAGGCAACCAAGATGCTGACTCTCCATCAAGCAGCCAAGAAAGTGGCATGTCTTCTGCGACACACAGTGTTAGTATTATGTAAAAAAATATGTTGCTGTTAGTATAATTATGTAAAAAGTATGTTGGTTATTCAAGTAAATAGCCGTGTACCAATATTAGCAGCCAATAATCGTCGGAGCAAAGCATATGAACTATGGTTGTACATGCAGTGAATAATTTTTAAGAAACACAAAACATGTACATTGTACTGTGTGTGTATTGCGTTTTAGTACAAGTATACTAAATGCAAATGCTGCAATCTGATTGGCTGAGCTACTCGTATACTATTAACCATTAGAGTGCAGTGGCCAGAGGTCGTTCATGCAATGGCAACGTTTTCTAGTTTCTCTAATGTTTTGAGGAAGATTTAGAAATAATACTGGATAATCAAATTCTCTAGAACACTTATGAAAGGAAACTGACCTTCATGTGACTTTAAAACCACAAAATGTTGCAATGAACCAATGAATGCATGTGCACAATTACAAATTAAAATTTCTAAAAGCGATTTCATTAGTACAGGGCTCAAAATAATTTTGAACGGTGGCTGGTCATGTTGACCGGCCAAACCAATTTTAGCTCGGTCATGTCTCGTTTTTGACCGGTCAAAATATTGAAAATGCTTATTTTGAAGAATTTCCCTATTAAGCCAAAAATATTGCCTCATATGCACAAAAATGTGTTGTTAAAGAGGATAAAAGTTTTAATCGCTAAAAGTATCAGTTAAATATGTTTGATTTTCATTTCCACAGACTGCATTAATTCTACTCGACATGAAACTTGCCTGGGTTAACAACAATAAAAACTCGCTATATTATTTTATTAGAAATGCTCATTTTATCGTAGTTACCCTGCACATAATTGTATATTAACTTACCACTTATGCTGAGTAGTGTAGGAAATGGGGGAACTAGGACATTTCTGGATTTTACGCATCTCAGCGTAGTTAGTGTAAAAATCTGAGTCTAAAATATATGATATAATACACTAAAACAGCGTAGTTATGCGTAGGTAGTGTAAGTAGCGTAGATATCGTAAAAATTAGACATACTATTTTACGCACAAAAATGCCTGAAATGCGTAGGATAGTGTAGGATATAGTAAAATTTAGATTGTTCTCAATTAGCATTTCAGGACATTTTAGCGTCATACATCTTTAAATATTTATCAACAATTGGACTATTATCAATCACAAAATTGTCAACACTTGTCATTTGATTAATTAAACTTTCTCGGTTAAGATCACCTGAGCGCATCGCTTCTCGAATCATTATTAACAAATGCTGGTAACTTTGATAGGCATAGGTACAATTTTGAATTTTTAAGTCTAAACCTTTGTGTTCCATGTATCCTTTAACTAATAATGCCACTGTACTAATCGCTATTAGACTTATACCACCAGTAGCAATAGCGCTAGCAATCCCACCTGAAGCGGTCAGAATAGAGAGTGAATTACCAATGAATTTGAGCAATTTGAATCGTTTGTAAGCCCTTTTGAAGGCCCAACATTTCCTATGATAGCTTAGATAATAAGACTTAAGTTCGTCTACTTCATCAGTCGATAATTTGTCTGAAATATGATTCCAATCGAAAATATTCTTTTTAGCCGCCATTATATTATTTTATTATATTTATAAATTAAAAACAATTTGATCACTATCATAGCCCATTTGGATTAATTCATCATATATTTTTTCAGTTTGATCACCTTGTAGGTTTACAGTTTGGTCTCTAATAAAACCGTTACATGCTAACTTTTTCTTCCAATCTTTTAAATTAAAACCTTCAAACTTTTCAAAAGATGTGATTGATTTTTTTCCCCTCTTTTCGAGAGAAATTTTAATAAACTTTCTACTTTCATCTATCAAAGAAGATAAACTTTTGATATCCATCTATTCTTTGGATAAGATAAATTTTTCTAAAATGCGTGACAAAAAATGACAAAACCCTGGTCGGGGGTGCTCGGTGGCTGTTACTTGCCTAGTCTCGGCTAGGACTTTCGCGCCGCTGACAAGGCGGCTGTCGCTCGCGTGTTTGAGATCCCGAAAGACCTCTGAGCACCCCCAGTTATCTACTGGGCCGGGACGGGTTCACCCGAGGGTTATCACCGTAGACGGTCTCACCCTACTATCCCTAACAAGCGCCTGCACGTGCCGTATCAGGATTCAGGGGCGGCCATTCCCCACCTCCAAAAGCACCACCATTTGCTCGCTGTTTCTCTACTCAATTCAATTGGAATATTTATATTGCACCAACCCGGTTTTCTCGAGCATGTGGTGCACTTTTTTCCATCCACCCACGCTTCACATATAAGACACGGTTCATCCACCCATGCGCATCAGGCAAGCCATTAATTTAGCGTGGGTGGATGAAGCGTTTCAAATATCTGACGTGTCTGAAACTCATTTGCATCAGACACGCTTCATATATTTTCATACTAGACATCAATTTGAATCAATAAGTTTACCATCGCGTGTGTTACAGAAGAATTCGATGTTTTGCTTCGAAAATTGATCCTGTCGCCCGCTCGTATCGTAATCGGATCGCTGAAAATAGTCATCTTTGACCATTCATCCACAGATTTGACAATTTTTAAATCTTTATCCGTGCCATTAAGAACTAAGCCAACGATCACTTCGGATGCTTGATGATTGCCAGCACAAACACAAATGCTACCACGAACTATTTTACCGTCTACAGGACTAGGCCAACCATATTGCTTATTTCGCTCACATCCATTACCGAAACTCCATTGGAGAGAACCTTTAATCAGTGGTCCATTCTCTTCTGCATAGACGGTGATGAATGGGTATGTTTTTTGCGTATTAGCTGCTAAATTATTATCTTGCGTCTTAGTCTCTAAATCATTGTAATCGACTTTGCTTTTTAATGCATCATTGAATTCGATTGCTAAAGTTCCTAAATCAGTAATTAAAGCGTAATCCTTTAAAGCTGATGAGTTAGTCTTTTTAGCTAGTTCATTGTTAACGTATGTAGTTGCTGCTTTTGTCTTTAATAAATCAGATACGAAACGTTTAGTGGTTGCGTCGTGATCATCCATTGGAGCGGAAATGTTAGTTAATCTCTTGTTTTGTAAATGGAAATGGTTGTCTGGAGTTAATTTTATGCCTATTCCTTTTTTAACCTTTTCTACTTTTCCTGTCGTTGATGGTTTGTCATGTTGTCCATTAGTAAACCCCATATATATATATATATTTATTTATATAATAGTTCCTTGACTGTTTTCAAATTCTTTCACATTTTCAAATGCTGTACTATTATTATCCCAAACATTCTTTGTTACCAATCCTCTCACCTTAGTGAAAGGATTATCATCTACATTTATTCTTCTTATAGTTGGCAGTCCACTACTATCAGTAAAAAAATTATTAATAATAATTGGAGCACTAATTCCACTAAAAATTAGTTTCATATGAGTGTCTTTTACCCAAATCCAAAATAGGACTTGCTTTCCTAAAGCGTTATTTGGAATATTAAATGTTCTTAAAGATGGTTCATCTATTGTAGGATTACGTGAAATTACGACTTTGCTTTTATCAACATGAATATGTTCAAAGCCAAGTAAGTTCTTATATCTAATACTTATAGTCATTACACTATTTGTAGTTGTGCTATGTTGAAATACATAATAAAAAGTTAAATCACCTTTGTTATCACCAGTAGTTACAAATGCATATGTATTTGGTGTTTTACCTTCATTACTATCAGAAAAATACAAATCTTTTATTAAAGAAATCTTTGAATCATTACTTAATATATATTTTACTATTAATTCTACTAAATTTTTATTTTCATTAATAGTAGGATTTTCTTTTGCTATTTCACTATTTACTTTTACAATTTCACCATCAACATATTTTACAACATTATCTTCTGTTTCATTTAGTTGTTTCACATTAACAGCATCACCGTTTTCATTCCCATCAGATAATCCTTTTATCTGACGATTACCCATATCTATAGATGCTTCATAATAGACGATTTTGTTTCTAATGGTATAGAATCTATCCCAAATTCTCGAGTCAACGTCATTCTGATGACCACTGACACCATAAAGGACTACAAAGATGTCGGTTTCTGCATCATAAGTGTTACCACTCTTGTACTTTAAAGTTAAATCAATATCTAAATCAATAATCCCAATGTTTCCATATTTGTGAAAATTCACTATTGTTCTACTGTGATCGGAAAAAGTATTTGTATTATTACGTGAAACATTCAAAGTTTCAGATACAGCGTTAACAACCACTTCGTCATGATCTACTTTATCATTGTAATACATTTCAAAAGCTAATGTATACTCACCTAAATCTAACGATTTTAAATCAATAGTTAATCGGGTGCTATAATAACCGATAGCAGAGTCATACTTAATTTTAAATTGATAAGTAGCTTTGTTGATATCATAGTAATCTTTGTCGACTTTTCTTACTTTGGTAATATCATCATCATCTTCCTTAAATAAATCATCATCCATGACAAAAGAGAATTCATTATCTTGTCGGTTTGCTTTAATATTCAGTTCTTCAAATTCACTAACTTTGTATTCAATAAAAGATCTAAGTACTGAGTTATTATCAGTAACTCTCCTATTAACATAGTTAACATTAGTTGCATGTGTGTTATCTGATGAATTTGGATCTTTCAAGCGGATAATGCTATGATTAGCCATATCAAGATTTCCTTCCATGTCTCTATCTCCTAAAAGTGGTAGATAAGTAGATTTTGCATCACCAACTGTTAGGGCTGCGTCGTCTACAGAACTACTACTAATTCCAGTGATAGCATGATCACCCATTTGGAGACTTCCTGTCATTGATCTGGAACCATTTAAAGGTAAATTCAAATTATCTCCATTGTCAACATAAGTTTTATTAACAGCATCATCACCACTAACTGGATTTGGTAAACCATAAAGATAACTATTATTCATATTAATTGGACTATTACCATCAGCAACCATGGTTAATCTACCACAATTTGTAATGAGATTATTATTCATGTTTAGATCACCTGTCATGGGCCTTGAACCATCCAATTTTAATACATCTGTAGGTAGCTTACTTATTTCTGCTAAGACAAATGCCTTGGAGACCAAATCATTTGTATCAAAAGTATTGACACCATATGGTTCAGTATTTCTTATCCGTTTACCTTTTAAGTCATAGTCATCACCTTTTAGTTTTAAAAAGTTTTCATTGACATAAAGTTTATTAACAGCCATTTTAGAATCTTTTAAAGCATTAGGGTAATCACTGATTGGGACATCATCTTGAGTCTCTAAATCTGTTATTTTTTTACTACCAATATTGAGATCTCCTGTCATAGCGCGTGAACCATCTACTTTGAGATAAAGACTTAAATCAGGCTGTGGTATGGAAGCAATTTGACTTTCTAAATAAGTCTTTGTCACAGGTTGCTGAGCCCCAGTTGGAATAGGTAAGCTAAAAATCCTATTTCCATTCATAGAAAGATTACCCGTCATGTTTTGGCTTCCGTTTAGGAGTAATACTTCTAACCTATCTGCTTTTCTAGAAGATAAATCATTAATAGCAATATCCTGTTTAGCGTCTTCATCGTCAACATATTCTTTGGTTGTTGCATCTTTAGGGTCAGTAGGATTACCAATATTGATTATCTTTTCATTATTCATATTGATCGGTTCAAAATTTAATATTGTTCCTGAAAAATCAGTACTTTTAACATTAAATAATCTATGATCAAAACTAGTCCTTTGTATTCCTTTGACACATCTACTAAAAAATAGAAATTTAAAATTAGAGTTACTGGAACCATAATATCGAAATTGTAAACGGATGTTCACATCTCTTTTCGAACTATTAAATATTATGTAAGCTTTTGCGTAATTGCTAAACCAATCATGACTAAAATCAATTATGTTTGCATTACCAGTGACATTTGTAAATAATAGCCTATCTGAATCACCATCTGTAACTATATTTGTTCCATCATATCCAAATATTTCAAAAACGATAGAATAATTAGGATCTATTTCTAAATTGTTCACTAGTCGAACAGTAGAATAAGCATAACCAGATTGCGCCCCTTCTCGAGGCGCTTCTAATAGTTCAAAATGATCAGTGTGCCCAGGAATAGGTATAGATCCTTTAGTACATTCTGCTTTATCACCAAAATCTTTATAAAAAGTAAAACTAGGTTGCAAATGATAATTTGTCCTATGATCTGTTGTCATCTCCTTTAATTGTTTTAGAGGTACAGCATCATTATCATTAGTAGCATCTTCTAAATCACTAATTTTATGATTATTCATATTTAAATGACCAGTCATTGAAGTTGTTCCATCTCTTTCCAGATAAGGTGACAAATCAATAGCTGATAGGTTATTATCAACATACTCCTTTGTAGCTGCATCATTTTTATCGATAGGAGCAGCTACTTCAGTTAATCGCTTACTATCAATATCAAAATTACCATCATCAGTTAGACTAAATCCAATTCCAGGTAAACCAGGATCACCTTTTTCACCTTTACCAGTTGCTGATGGTGATTCAAGTTGTCCATTAGTAACACCCATATATAATATACTAAATTAAATTTCTTCTTCTTCTACTTCCAGACCCTTAAGACGTAACATTTTCCGATGAATATTAAAATCTTCAGAATCTTCAGATTCAGATGTGTCTCTCAAATAATCGATATGTAAGCTATAAAGACTTTTAGTTAACGACAATATTCTATCGTCAATAACTTCGTTGTACTTTTCCTCAATTGATTTTAGTTTTAGTAGCATAGCACTAATATTTTCATAATAAAAATCCATTTCTGACAAATCAACTATTATTGAATTTGTTAGTCTCTTACATTCTTCTTTATCATTTACTTTTTCATTAACATTACCATTACCATTGCCATTGTCATTACCATTTCCATTATCCATCCTATATATTTTCATTGAAATTTTTTCTGATTGTCTTTTTTGTCTTATCAATGTACGCAAAACTATAAGGCTCACTAGTCGCACTCTCGAATCGATTCTTAGGTACATTGACTTCTTTACACATTCTTGCTGTCTCTGCATTACTTGGAGAGTCAAAAATACAAAAATGAGAGCAATTCAACCTGATGTCTTTGGGAGTGAGATAATAAGATTGACTTAAATAGATTACACTACAATTTTTATGACGACCACCAACAAAATATTCAATGAGTGGTTTTTGGTTTCTTTCACAAGCGTAGTCATCAAAGATAACTATTTTTTGATTATCATTATCTAGGCTTTCTAGAGGAATGACATCACTATTGCTCTCTTCTATAACATCATAACCAGCCTCTTCTGAAATGGGTCGAAATGTTTCTAATAGTTGTCTGTACTTCGGTTGCTCGAGATTTTTAGAAAACAAGTAAATCTTATCATAGTAGAGTAGATTATAAAGCATATGCATAAGAACGTTAGTTTTACCACAACCGCTTGGTCCACAAATTAACATTCGAAAAGTGTCTGAAGGCATATAAGGTAGCAGTCGTTTGAAATTGCGGTCATTATTAGAAGCTGAATCATAATTAGGAATTTTCATCTATATAATTAATATTTTTTTAATAAATGTTGCATATTATTTCACATAATATAAAAAATATAAATATTATATGAGTCTCTCAAATTGGAAACGATTAGCTCAGAAGCGGACAGAGACTGGAAAGATGAAGAATCAGCTATATGATGAGATCACTGAAGAGAAGATAAAGAGTAAGACCTCTGACGCAAGGATAACAAAATCTTTTAGACTTGATGAAATCATAGAGGGTTTAAGGGCACAAAAGCCTAAGAATAGACCGCAAATGAGAATACGTCCTGCCCCCGCAGGTAAACCAGATGAAATTGATTATGCACCAGAAGTAGATCCATATGAAGATATGGATGTGGAAGGATTATTAGATCTCCAAGATTACGTAGCGCCCCAGGCAGAAAAACAAATAATACCTAAAGGCGCGCCACCAAAATATGAAATGGATCCTAGTTTTTGGAGAGGAGATGAATCTTTACCACCAGAATATTCTTTTGTGGAAGAAGGACCTTTAGCAATTGAATCACCACCTGATGATGATGAAGATTTAGATAGAGGAGATATTAATAGAATTTTAGATAGTGCAAATCTTCCTAACTATGATGATGTTGAAATGAGATTATCCCAACCAGAAATGACACCAGTTAAACGTAGTAAATATCTCGAGAGTAACATAAAAAGAGCAAATTCTGAAATAAGCAGTATTACAAGTAAATTTAAGACAAATACAACTAATAGACTAAAACAAGCCATAAAAAAAGGATTGCCAAAAGATGTAATAGAAAAGCTAGAGCGAGAAAAGGATATGGCTCATAAATTTGCTGATAGTAGACTAAAACCTATTCAAGAATATAGAGACTATCTAAAAGTACAGAAAAAGAAAAGTACAAAGGGAAGTGGCGTCAAGAGGGGAAGTGGTGTCTATTTCTATAATGATGCTCAAGAATTACTAAAGAAATTAACACTAATTATTGGCGAAATGGAAGCAGGCAATACAAGTGTCAAGATGAGAAATATGGGTCAAACTATCTTAGACGCTCTATTAAGAACAAAATCAATCAATAAGTCACAATATCAAAAGTTAGTCAAAAAATATTTTGCTATTTAGCATTATCAAAAAATATTTCGGGGTTTAGTAAATATTATTTACATTAGTATATGGAGAGAGAAATCTCATTAAGCAGTTTTGCAGTTAAAGATGAACCTGGTAATCGACCTGGTGATTTTACTACAAGGTTTTCTAGAACGCTGGAATATGAACACAGTGATGGGATTTGGTATATTGGTTTTAATAAAATTATTTCAATGGCTTTTACATGGACAAATATAAATTCTGGTTATAGCAATCAAAAGATAGCTTACAGTAAAGACGGAGGGAAAACATTTACAGATATTGATTTTCCAAAAGGAGTTTGGGATTACACTGATATTGATAATTACATTAAGGAAAAGACTAAAACAGTCCGCGGTGATGGTGATGAAGAATTTCCAATTACGGTGACTTTTGATGAACCAACTTTTAGAGTCTTGGTGACTTTAGACGCTAACTATCAGCTTGACCTGCGTAAATCTAATTTTGGTAAACTAATAGGATTCGATAAGGTGATCTTAAGAGATGAGAGAAACGTTAGTACTAAGATACCTAACCTATCAGAAGATACAGATGTCTTAAATATTCATTGTGATTTAGTCTCTGATTCATTAGTAGATGGGAGAGAATCAGATATTGTTTTTAGTTTTGGTACAGGAACGCTGAGACCTTCTTACAATTTTACACTTGAACCGCGTCGTGTTATATTTAATCCTATCAATAAAACAAGAGTTTCAAGCGTTCGAATCTATTTAACTGATGGTTTAAGAAGACCAGTCTATTTAAATCATGCTGACACAGCATTTTCATTAATCTTAAAAAAAGTTCCATTCTAAGGTTATATGAAGTCAAGAGAGTTCAAAAAGATTTATCACCCAAGAACGGGACGATATGTCTACAAACACCGCGGCAATGGAATTATAGTAGATAATCTTATGAAACCACTAAAAAAGGTAGCTAGTGCTTTAACTGGACAGGTTTTAAAACCATTTGCTAAAAAAGCAATACAAGCTGGTGTCGCTCATGCGGGAGAACGAGTTGGTAAAAAGGCTGCTGATAAAGTTATAGAGCGATCAGGTGAGCTTATCCGAAAAAGGCTATCCTCAGGATCTAAAAAAGCAACAAAGTCAACAAAGTCAACAAATTCAAAGCCTGGTAGAGCAAAGCCAAAAACGCAGGAGGAAGTTTATACACTGATTAATAATCTTATAGCGCGATCTTAAAGAAAAAAAAATCTGATAAAAAATATATAATGGCATTTAGATCACCAGAGAATGTTCAGAGAAACGAACTAGTTCAATTTCGTCTTCAAGACGCTATAAGAGCTCCTGCCAATACTCAAGAGCAAAATAAGAAAGGATACAAATTTCATGTTACTGATCGTGGTATTATGCTTGATTGGTTTAACGCCTTTTTTGAAGTGCGATTCAAATTAGACCTTCGAGCAAATGGTGGAGACAATGCAGACGCCAGAACAACAATTATTAATGGATCGCATTCATTAATTAAGCATATGGTAATAAAGAGTGCAGGAAAAATCGTCTATGACACTGATAATCTTCATCTTGTAACTTTTGCAAAAAATCTTTTAGAATATTCAGATGATTTTGGGCGTAGTACAGCCAAAAATAGCTTATGGTATTTAGATACAGATGCCACTTCAGATGATACAAACACTGGTTTGGAAAGTAGGCGTTTATTAACAGCTAACAGAGCTCATGTTAATACAAGTATACCATTAAATAGGTATTCTTTTTTCGAAGAATTAGAAGGACGATTGTTACCTCCAATGGATCTCCAATTTGAAATAGAACTGACACCAGACGCTGAAGTCTTATATGGGGCAGTTGATACATTGAGATTAGTAATTGATCGTTTTTATCTATGGGTACCACGACTAGAACCAAAAGATGCTCTTATGACTAAATTCATCAGTGAATACCAAAAACCCAGTAAATGGAAATACCTCAAAGAAATGTACCAAACTTCAGATACAACCAGAAACAGTGGTGATTTCAGAATCTCAGCTAGTATTGATAAAGTACAACATGTTTTCCTCTACTTCCAGAGACTTAAGACAAATGATATGTCAGCAAATCCTTATATTTTTGATACTTTTAAACTTAATGCTGCTAACAATAATAGTCATCTTAGCACATGTCGTCTTGAATATGGTAATGGTGTCTTCTATCCAGAACTTGAATATGATACAGAAAGTAAAACAAGAATCTATTATGATTTAATGAATTATTCATGGAAAAAGAATGATTATAATACAGGTACTCAGCTCAATATCAGTAATTTTTCGAGTCTTTACCCAATGTTATATTTTGATTTAACTTATCAAACAGAACAGGTAAGCAGAGATCCAAAGCAACTTAACATAAGATTTCGCCTCTCACAAGCCGCAGCTGCTGATTTCCGAGTGCATGCAATTGTTCTCTATGAAGAAGATGTTGTTGTTGATAAGGTGGGAGATCAATTAGTTATTGTATAGTCTAAAAAAAAATAAAAAAATAAAAAAATATTTAGAAAAAAAATATTTTAATATAATATATGAGAGTTAAAGAGAGTCAGAATGAAAGAGCAGAAAAAGAACAAATAGTCGATTTTCTTCATATTGACCCTTCAAAGATAACTTTTACAAAACCAAAACCAAATAAGCATAATGGAGCACAGATAGGAATATTATACAATCGAAAGCCATTGTTTGTTAAATATGAAGGATTTACACAATTCGGTTCAAGAGAAAAATATGATGAAGATGGTAAGTACCAAGGTACTAGTATGCAAATTAATTGTGAGGGTGAATATCTAAAAAAAGCTAAAGAATTAGACCAATTCTTCATTGATTATATTCATTCTTTTAATGATGAAGAAATACCAAGAGAGGTTGTAGAGGGATATGATGAATATGGACAAGGAGGTTCTTGGAAAAGAATTTGTAGAAAACCATATATAATTGTTAATGAAAAAAGAATGTATACAGATTACCCATCAAAGATGGAGTTTAATTTTTTTTATCGCAATGACAAACTATTTACAACATTTTTTACATGGGATAAAGAAAAGATTGAAACAGAAGAAATAGGTCCGCGAAATACAGTTAAATTTATTGCTGCCTGGTTTTCTATAACAACTGGAAATTTTGGAGCTACTTTAAAACCAAAAATAATGCAAGTAACATTTCTAGAGGAAGAAAATATTTTCGATAAGTTTCTCTTAGATGATGATGAAGAAGAAGATGAAGAAGTTGACTATTGGATCTGATTAATAACAACTATTCCAAAGTCATAGACTATTCCAAAGTCATAGAATAAATATTATTTATGAATTTTAAAAAAAGTCCATAAATAATATATAATGACTGAACTACATCAAATTTCTATAAAACTTTCTGAAGGCCAAAAACGAAAACTATCTAAGGCTTACAGAAACAGAGAAGAAATAAGTTTACGCTTAAGTAAAAATGCGTTAAGTGGTTCCGATGTTCTTATGGTACCAATGAATACTGTTAAGAGACTCGCTAAGGCCAAAACAGCTAATCGAGGAATGGTAATTACTATATCAAAGTATAATATCAGGCGACAAACTGGGTCTGGTATCTTTAGCTCAATATTGCCAGTATTAAAGAATGTAGCACCAACTATCGGTAAAACACTAGGATTGTCTGCTCTAGCAGGGTTAGCTTCTGAAGGTGCTAGTCAAATAGTTAAGAAAATTAGTGGCGGACAAATGTATCAAGTACCAAATAATAAACTATTTATGTTAGCTCAATTGGGTGATCTACTAACTAAAGGACAAATAGGAGATTTAGCCCGAGCTCATAAATTAGGAGAAGACTTACTTTTCAAAATGACACAACGACAAGTAGGTAATGGTATTGGAACTTTAATAGCTAGTATTGCTGCTCCAATGATTATTGATGCATTAAAAGGAGGAAGTATAAAAGGTGGAGCTCCTAGAATGGGCAGTCCAAGATCAAATGGAGGAGGAGGTCCTCGTATGGGAATGCCTATGGCTCCACCACCTTTTATTGGTACTTGGGGCAGGGGAAAAAAAAAAAAAAAAAGGTAAAAAAGCCTAAATTCCATAAAGATATCCCAATGAGTAATTTTGATCTTTTAGATTGGTGTAAATACTTGAAGATACCTATCAAGAATGTTTTAAGTAGAGATCAGACTGTACCACATCAGCATAAGTTAGCGCTTTTTATCTATAATTTAGAACCTCATTATATGAGTGGTAGTCATTGGGTTACAACCTATGTTCGTGATGGTACAATAAATTACTTTGACTCTTTTGGTATGCCACCTTTTCAAGAGTTGGTAAACCATGCAAAAGAGAAAAACTTAAATTTATTACACCAAAACCATCAAATACAGAATCTCTATACTACAACCTGTGGCTATTTTTGCTTGTATTTCTTGAATGAAATGCATAAAGGAATCTCTTATTTCGATTTATTGCAAGTTTTTAGCTTTGACACAGAAGAGAATGAAAAATTCATAGAAAAATACATTAAACGATTGCTTAGGTAGTTTTTTGGATTTGTCGGAGCTTATTTAAATCTCGTTTCAAACTATTTCTCAGATTTCTCACTCTTTTAGCTTCTCCAGAACAACATAAAAAGGCAAGTTTTCTATAAAGAAGTTTGTAATGTTTATACATCGCTTCTATTCTACGTATTTCTTTTTCAATGACAATTTGTTCCATTATATAATATATTAAAATAAATAAAAAAAATAATAAAAATTATTATATAGATGAAAAGCTATTGTGTAAAACAACGAAAACAGACAGAGTGCGTTCCTGGTTCAGAAAGGGTTGTACAGGCAAGAAATGGTCGTGCCATGATGAAATGTAAATGCGCAGAATGTGGGATAACAAAAACTAAATTTGTCCCTTCAGGTACGGTAGGAAGAGGTAGAAAAGGAAAAGGGCTATT
Organism: Micromussa lordhowensis; assembly: GCA_964020085.1. Lineage (NCBI taxonomy): Eukaryota > Metazoa > Cnidaria > Anthozoa > Scleractinia > Lobophylliidae > Micromussa > Micromussa lordhowensis. The sequence continues at coordinate 30,097,678 of OZ026603.1, read as the reverse complement.
ACTGGGTAAAAACAGTCCATTTAAGGGAATTCCCCTCATAGGAGCTATATTATAGTAAAGTAACTTTGTTAACAATAGATTAACATATATTTATTATAATATTAATTAATATATGTTATCTTATTGCGTTCGACAAAGAAAAAGGACAGAATGTATACCTAATTCTGAAACTTTTGTAATTACAAAAAATGGTAGAAATGCAATGCGATGTATTTGTGCTGAATGTGGAATTACAAAATTTCGTTTTATATCTAAAGCGGAAATGCAAGGAAGCGGTTTTGATGAACTAATTGTCAAAGGGTTGGCTGCTGGTGCAAAAGGATTGTACAACCTAGGTAAAAGGGGAGCTAGTAGAGCAATAAAATCTGACTATGTAAAAGACAAAGTTAAAGGCATTGGTAAAAGGTATTTGAATAGAGCAATTGACTCACTGGCAGATGATCTTTCTAAAAAAATCAGTGGAAGGGGAAGGGGAAGGGGTCTTGATATTCATAAAGCAATAGGTAAGTTACCTAAACCGAAAGCTGGTTGGACTCTTCCAGGTCACAAATATACTGGTCCTTACAATGATTTAGAACGACAAGTAAAATGGGATCGTGATACTGGGCAAATCTATGAAATCTATGATCAACCAACAGGTAAGACAGATGCTATAGCCATGCAACACGATGTTGATTACTCAGTATGTGCTGATAAGGGAGGTAATGTAAAATCATGTAAAAATGTTGCTGACAAGAAAATGGTCCGAGCTTTAGATGCAATTCCCTGGAATGAGAGACAGTGGGGCCATTGGTTAGCTAGAAACACTATTAATACAAAGCAAAAACTTGGTTTAGGAGTAAAAAAAAAACGCTAAAAATTTAGACACATGGGAAGGTCTGGCTAATGAGTTACACAAACCTATAAAACGAAATTTTACCAAGCGAAGAGTCATTTCACATAATGTAGATGATATCTGGTGTTCAGACTTAGTTGATATGCAAAAGCTTAGCAAATGGAACCGAGGTTATAAATATCTACTAATGGTCTTAGACCTTTTCAGTAAATATGGTTGGATAGTACCTCTAAAGACAAAAACTGGCTTAGAAGTCGCTAAAGCGTTTGAAGGCTTATTTTTCTCTAATAAGCCTAAAATGTTATGGGTAGACAAAGGAAAAGAATATTATAACAAAAATGTGTTGGATCTCTTAGCTAAAGATAAGATAAAGGTCTATTCCACTGAAAATGAAGAGAAATCATCAGTTTGTGAGAGATGGAATAGAACTATCAAAGATAAAATGTATAAGAGATTCACTATGCAAAACAATACAGTCTACGTTGACATCCTTCCGAAAATACTCGCCTCTTATAACAACAGCCGACATAGATCAATAGGAATGACGCCTATCCAAGCTAGAAAACCTGAAAACTATGGAAAAGTTTATTTTAATTTATATGGTGATTTAGCGAGAGAAATCAAAAAAACAAAAACAAATAGAAAACCCGAATTTAGAGTAGGTGATAGAGTCCGAATAAGCAAATACAAAAGGGTGACCTTTGATAAAGGCTATACTCCTAATTGGACTGAAGAAGTTTTCATCATAGACGAAATTAGATTCACTAATCCTATTACTTATAAGATAAAAGACTTAAATGGTGAAGTGATTAAGGGTACTTTCTACAGAGAAGAGTTACAAAAGACAGATCAGGAGGTCTATAGAATAGAGAAAATTATCAGAAAGTCAAAAGGAAAAGCATTAGTCAAATGGAAAGGTTACCCAGACGAATTTAACAGTTGGGTGCCAGCTGGGGATTTAAAAAATTTATAAAAATTATTTAAAAAAATTAGAATATTATAAATATTTATATAGATGGAAAAAACAGAAGAACAATTGAAACGAGAAAAATGGAACAAAATTACAAATGAGAGACTGAAAAATACTGAATGGTACTGTGATGTATGTGGAAATGGAAAAAATTACACTTATAGAGGAAAATATATGCATCTAAAGACAAAGAAACATGAGCGTAACATTCTAAAATACACTAATCCAGTTACTGGTACACTAATTGATTTATAATAAATAAAAAATTAAGAATTTAAAAAAAAATTAGACATATATTATTATATATAGATGGATTTTAAAGTTAAAATTAAACCCAAAAAGATATCTGTGGACACATTACCAAAACCATCTCATTGGTATTGTAATACATGCAAGAAAAAATATTCAAAAGGGGGAAAATATCAGCATTTAAAGACAGATTTTCATAAGCTTAATGAAGCAAAAAAAGGTCCGCAAGGTCAGCCACTACCAGTCCCACCTGTCAACCCACAACCACTAAGATCTAAGAAACATGGAGATTATGTTGAAAATCGACTAATCCGATCAATTGCAGAAAGGAGACTAAGAGACTCATACCTTGGAGGTACTTTAATAGATGATCAGATAAGTCCCTCAGTCAATTTACCAGAACCATTAAGACCTACTGAATATAGACCACCTGCCCCAGTACCAAAACCACGTACAAAACCACCAACCGCTCCAGTGCCTTTACCGAGGCTAAAAATAATAAGACCTATAAAACCTGTACCTACAAGACTTCAAAGAAAGGTTAAAAATGTGATTGATCAAATCGCTCCATATTATAGGCCTGAAACTATAAGAGAATTCAGAAGAAATTTGAAATTTATACCTAAAGACATCACTATTACTGAGCGATCCAATGCATTAAGAGGTAATGTCAAATCTTATGAAGTGCCAATTATTAATACTTATGACCCAGGGGTACAGTTAAATAGTACTAAACGAGCAATATTTGATCTTTTAATGAAATTATTAACAGTCAAAAGGGGATTCAAATACAATACTACACTAAGGGTTCGATTATCAAAGAGTACTGAGGATGGTGTCATTTACAGAGAACCTTATTTTAACGCTGGCCCTTTTACGGTGACCAATAGACTAGATATAGAAGAGTCTATCGATAATGGTATTGAAAGAATTTTAGAGTTAATAGCTGTTTGGCTATCTGAAGGTTCTGGTTGGGTATTTGAATCAGTAAAATTACATATCATTAATATTGTCTCTTACTTTCCATTAAGAGGATCATCATATATTGAACTACCTGAAGAACTACGTAACCCTATGAAGGGTTTAATCAATCTCAAAAATACAGACAATAAATGTTTCCTATGGTGTCATAATAGGCATTTAAATCCACTTATAGTTCATCCGGAAAGAATAACCAAGGCAGATCGAGAATCTGTCAAACGGTTAGATTACACTGGTATCACTTTTCCAGTCACTGTAAAAGATATTTATAAGATTGAAAAGCAAAATAAGATTAATATCTGTGTATTTGGTTATGATGGAGAAGCTTATCCTATCAGAATATCAGAAACTAATTTTACAGACCACTTGGAATTACTATGGATTGAAGAAGGAGACAAGAGCCACTATGTGCTCATCAAGGATTTCGATCGATTTATGTTTTCATTCAATGATCACAAAGAAAAGAAATATTTTTGTTTGCGTTGTCTACATTGTTGTAGTTCTGCTAGTGTCCTAGAAGATCACAAGCAAGATTGCCTGCTCCTTAATGGAGCTCAAGCGATAAAGATGCCCGAGGCAGGATCAAAAATTTATTTTAAAAATCACAAAAAAATGTTACCTGCACCTTTCGTAATTTACGCTGATTTTGAATCAATCACAGAAAAAATAGACGGTTGCCTACCTAGTGATGATAAATCTTACACTAGTACTTATCAAAGTCATAAGGCTTGTAGTTACGGATATAAATTAGTCTGTAGATATGATAATAGTTATTCCAAACCAGTAGAAATATACCGTGGAGAAGATTGTATCGAAAAATTTATCATGAAAATGTTGAGTGAAGTAAAAGATTGTATAAAAATAGTTATAGAACATTTCCAGAAACCATTAGTTATGACTGATAAAAATGAAACACATTTCCAAAATTCTACTATATGTCATATTTGTGAGAGAAAATTTAATGAAGAAAAAGATAAAGATAAACCTTCAAAACAAAAAGTTAGAGATCACTGCCATATTACAGGTAAATATCGTGGTGCTGCTCATAGTAATTGTAATCTTAAATGGTCTATTAGTGCAGAAAATTTAAAAATTCCAGTAATATTTCATAATCTTAAAGGTTATGACTGCCATTTTATCATGCAAAATATTGGTCATTTAATAAGACAAGATTTTAATATTAATGTTGATGTTATAGCAAGTAATTTTGAGAAATATATTGGCTTTAGACTAGGTAATTATTTGACTTTCATTGACAGTTTTTCATTTATGAGTCAGAGTTTAGATCGACTAAGCAGTAATTTAAGTGATAATGCATTCTTTTATTCAAAGAAAGCTTTTCCAAATGATGATCAATTTAGATTAATAAAGCGAAAAGGTGTTTACCCTTATGATTACATGGACTCATTCCAGCGATTCAGTGAGAAGTCTTTACCAGCAAGAGAAGATTTTTATAGTATTTTGAATGATACAAATATTTCAGAGAGTGACTATGAGCACGCAAAACAAGTATGGAGTGAATTCCAAATTAAAGACTTAGGTGATTATCATGATTTATATTTGCGTACAGATGTTCTACTATTAGCAGATGTATTTGAATGCTTTAGAAAGACTTGTCTGGGGGATTATAGGTTAGATCCCTGTCATTATTACTCTGCACCTGGGTTATCATGGGATGCATTACTCCGAATGACAAAAATAAATCTAGACTTAATTTCAGATTTAGATCAACAACTATTCATTGAAAAGGGAATGAGAGGTGGTATTAGTAATATTACTCATAGACATGCTGTTGCAAACAACAAGTATATGAAGTGTTATAATCCAGAAGATGAAAGTAGTTATTTAATGTATTTAGATGCAAATAATCTTTATGGATGGGCTATGTCACAGTCACTTCCAACTAAAGATTTTAAATGGATTAACTCTGAAGATTTCATCTTAGAAAATTACAAAAATAATACAAAAAAAGGTGCCATTTTAGAAGTAGATTTAGAATATCCAGAAGAGCTACACGATTTGCATAATGATTATCCATTAGCACCAGAAAAGATTTTAATCACTGATAATATGTTATCAAAGTATTGCAAAGATTTAAAAGAAAAAGAAAATATTAGCAGTGGTAGAGTTCACAAGTTGGTTCCTAATCTAAAGAATAAAGAAAAGTATGTATTACATTACAAAAATTTACAGCTTTATTTATCTCTTGGTATGAAGTTGAAAAAGGTTCACAGAGTCTTAGAATTTACTCAGAAACCTTGGATGAAACCTTATATTGATTTTAACACAAAAAAAAGAACAAATGCTAAGAATAGTTTTGAAAAAGACTTCTTTAAACTAATGAATAATTCAGTTTTTGGCAAAACCATGGAAAACCTAAGAAAAAGATCTAATATCAAATTAGAAACTGATCCGGATCATTTATTGAAATTGACAAGGCAACCAATGTATGTTTCTAGTAAAATATTTGATGAAAATTTAGTTGGGGTACAAATGAAAAAGGCTAGACTAGTCTTAGATAAACCCTCTTATGTTGGATTCTCTATTCTAGATCTAAGTAAAACATTAATGTATGACTTCCATTACAACTATATCAGAAAAAAATACCCTGTTGCAAAGTTACTTTTTACTGATACTGATTCTTTATTTTACCATATAAAAGCAGAAGATCTTTATAGTGATTTATATAAAGATAAAGAAAGGTTTGACAATAGTGATTATCCCAAATCGTCAGAGTTCTTTTTTGCAGAAAATAAAAAAGTAATTGGTAAATTCAAAGATGAAGCAGCTGGTGATCCAATCACTGAATTTGTTGGTCTAAAAAGTAAAATGTATAGTTACAAGACAGAAAACAAGGAAAACAAGACTGCTAAAGGTGTCAAGAAGAATGTCATTAAGAGTGAATTATCTCTCTCTGATTATCGTGATACCTTACAAAAATGTAATACTATGAGGCATAAGATGCGAACTATCCGGTCAGAGTATCATCAGATATCTAGTTACCAAATTAATAAAGTATCATTATCACCTTTTGATGATAAAAGATATATTTTAGATGATGGTATCAGTAGTTATGCATATGGAAATTTTAATATTTCATAATATATATGCCTGTCCCTAATTTTCAAAAATTTTTAACTGAAGACCCACTTCATGATACTGATAGTAGTGACAGTGATTATAATCCTGATTCAGATGAGGAATCGACGAGCAGTGAGGAATCAACGAGCAGTGAGGAATCAACGAGCAGTGAGAGTGAAGATTACTCTACTTTAAAGAATAAAGTATATTAATTATTATGATGAACAAAGAGACCATTGGCAATCTACATCGTAAAAAAATTTCAGAAATTGTTCTCAAAGAAAAAAAAATACCAGATTTAAAAAAAAAAATTCTAAATTTATCCATCAAAAAAGATTATTCTAGAATTGATCAAATTGAACAAATAAGGTTAGAAAATGAAATAAATGATATCAAAAATCTTCGTACTAGTTATTTATTAAAGAATGCTATTTTACTTTTTTTACATACAGAAAATAGAGCAAAACATTTTGTTGTTGATAATTCTTATTATAAAAGGTATAAATATAATATCTTCCCTGATGAACTACAATACAGTGAAAATAATATAAATGAAGATAACTATTGTTATACATGTGAAAAATTTCGAGTATTGAACGTCGATGAAGGGATAAGTACTTGTCTAAGTTGTGGAATAAGCATAAATGTCTCAACAAATCCAGAAAAATCATCTATAAAAACCGCAGAAAATGATTACAAAAGATATAATCATTTTTGTGACTGTTTAGCCAATATCCAAGGCAAAGAAAGTTTTAAAGTCTCAGAAGATGTTATTAATAATATTTTCAAAGAAATCATTCGTGAAAGGATGGAAAATTCTTTGGAAAAGTTAACTGAATCAGATATCAAAAGACATCTTAAAAAACATCGTAAATTAAATTATTATAATCATACCACCCAAATATTGTATAGAATAACAAAAATACCTCCATTACAAATGACTTCTATAATGGAAGAAAAAATGAAAATGAGGTTTTTACAAATTCAGGAGCCATTTGAATTATTTAAAGGTAAAAATAGAAGAAATTTCTTTTCCTATTCATATATCATTTATAAATTTTGTCAAATACTTGGATATAATGAATTTTTACCAAAGCTAAAATTGTATAAAGATCGTTTAAAACTCTATGAACATGATAAAATTTGGAAAAAAATCTGTGAACATCTAGGTGGTGAGAACGCTGGTTGGAAATTTATCAAGTCTTAAAAAATTACGCATCGTGAGAACAATCTAAATTTTACTATATCCTACACTATCCTACGCATTTCAGGCATTTTTGTGCGTAAAATAGTATGTCTAATTTTTACGATATCTACGCTACTTACACTACCTACGCATAACTACGCTGTTTTAGTGTATTATATCATATATTTTAGACTCAGATTTTTACACTAACTACGCTGAGATGCGTAAAATCCAGAAATGTCCTAGTTCCCCCATTTCCTACACTACTATGCTGAATGCGATTTTGGTTGTAAACACTTCAAGTTTCTACTAAACACTAATAGGGCTGCATAGGCTTGTGCTACAAGTGAAAGGTCGCTGCCTTCCGCCGCTCAGCATGCTCGGTCAGCATGTAGGAAATAAACTGGGGAAAATTAAATCTGTAACTGCGACATTGATTGATGCGATGTTCATTGTTGTCTAGACTGTTTAGCGTATTTACAGAGGTTGATGTTTCCTGTGTTATTTTAGCAAGCCGCTAAGACGCCACAGCATTCACGAAGTTGACAATCATAACCGTCTCATCTGTATTCTCCTATTTTGTAACTACAAGCTGCTGAGATATTTTATTATTTCACTGTTTATATTTTCCAGAAATAAAGGAAATTTTTTTTCTAGTGAATAGACCTTTTTACCGATACGGCGGCCATCTTGAATTCCGAGGAAATTATGGGATGCCCAGGGGGCAGATGAGAAATAATTAAAAAGAATACTGTGGCGTGATAACTTTTAACAATAATTTTTCGATAACCATAGGAACAACTGCCAAATATCGTGACGGAAAGATGTAACGCTTGTAATATTTGTTATGGAATATGAGAGACAAGCAGTAAAAATTTATCCTGAAAGCTGTGTATACGATAAATTTACCAGCGATTGCCCCCTCGGCAGCCCATAATTTCTCAGTCAAAACAATAGAATTCAAGATGGCCGCCGTATCGGTAAAAAGGTCTATTATTTGGAAACCGCGTACTTGACCGGTCAAAATGACCACCAAACCCAAATTTTGTCCGGACAAATAGTCATCTTGGCCGGACATTGTCCTGTGACCGGCCGTTATTTTGAGCCCTGTTAGTATAATGTACCTATTGTATTCATTAGTCCCAACAAGACATTGCTATTACCCCAACTTTATGGTACTAGTTATCTGCTATCTTCTGTTGTCTTATATCTCCAATATGTTTATTGTCTTCCAGAATGGTGAGGGTGATCCTAAAAATGTGTACAGGTAATATAATTACAAAACCTTCTAGCCCCACAGTGGCCACCATGCCAATTCAATTTCAAGCTAGATTATTAATTGCAGGCACAAGAATAAAAGCTGACTTTTGTTTGTAGTCCATATAACGCGTTTATTATTCTCCCGTAATGCCCACGAGCCAATTAAAAGGCCTGCAAAAGCCAAGCAAAAAGCCATATAACAGACAACTTATTAACCTCAAATGTTCGGTCTTTTTGTAATATATCAAACACAAGAGACAGTGTTTCATTGGGATATCCAAACACTGAGAAGAGAGTTGAAAATATGACGTGCAGATGAGTATTTTTGACCAAATTGCTTGGTCAATACGGCAAGGTCTCAGTCTGAGATTTTCCCATGAAGAACTCACTTTAGGTTAACAAGTAGTCAACATTGAGAATGTGAAAGCTCAACAGTTTAGTTTGTTGGAGGCTTCAAACGGATTCAATGACTTGTTAACAAATTTGTGTAAATACTTTGCAGTCTTGAAAATTCCACTAACACCAGGCAGTTGAATCAGCGATAACAATGGAAACTAGTATGTGATTGATTAGTGTTAGTGTGGAGCACCAGCGCAAATATGCCCTGAAGGCTGCAAAATCACCTTCTACCTTCTAAGAGCCTAGAGTAATGAAGAGTTATTTTTATCTCTCCTTTGTAAAGTTTTCCAGATCCAATTAAACTGATTGAAGACTGTGACATGAACAGCACTCATCCCAAAGGGACGCTGTCCCTTGATATCCATTATGTGAGTAGAGAAGTTTTGAAAGTGCAAAATAGTTACATCACGTTTTTGTCTGGTAGTACATGTATTTTGCCTAACACGTTTCAAACTAGAGTGAGTCTGTTCTCTTTTAAAACATACAGGAGTTGACAAAAACAGTACAGAAAACTTCATAAACAGTACCCGCCCTTAATTTCCTCATCACTCCCAGTCCCTTAGTGTTTTATAACAGACCAGTGGGCAGCTATTTTGTTTATTTTTTGCTTATTTTAGGAACAGTTGTTCAGGTTAGTTTTGTTCCTTTGTGGTGGAACTCCTATAATCACCCTCTTTGTACTACAGAAACCGGGTCAATCTCTCATGGTATGGGTCATATTGGCTTGAATGCAGACCTTAGATATGATATAAATGGAATGCTGATTTCTCAATTTCTCAACAACAAAAAAAATGCTGAGAAGTCTTTTTCCTTTTACTCCCTATAATAATTATCTAAAGCTCAGTATTCTGGTTACGATGTGTAACTGAAAACTTCATAACTTCATTTTGCTTTAGGATCTTGATAAAGCCCCAGCAGTGAGTGACCTCAAAAGAAATCACATTGATAGATGGAAGAAGGTTAAGACCAAGTGAGTGATAAATAAAATTAATGTAAATATTAACAATAAAAAAGATACAATGAAACTTTTTAAAAAAATAAAATTATGTTAAAAAAATGTTCAATTATTTACAGTGCAACTACTCCAACCAAGGCCACCCGACAAAATGTTCCACAAATTTAACAAATAAAAATTGCGGAGTTTAACAATAGTTTTCCAGCAAATTAACTTTGTAATCAAGCTGTACATCTCAAAGGCAACAGATTTGTGGTCATTTTGGATAATTTATTAGAAAACTATTGTTAACCTCCACGATTTTCATTTGTTAAATTTGTAGAAAATTTTGTCGGGTGGCCTTGGTTAGAGTAGTCGCACTGTAACAAAATTAAAAATGTTATCAATGCAAAAAGAAATACCATTTGATAAAAATTAATGATACTGAAGCAGCTAAAACTAAAAATCTACTTCTGCTCTGAAACATGAAAAATTTCATTTAAAATTGGACAGTTTTAATCAGAAAGTCTTGAATTTAAAACTTGGCACATGGTCTGGTCAATTCAATAGACAATGTTTTCACACGCCAAATTATTTTTATTATGTAAAGCCAGAAATTATTTTAACACCTGATGAACAATGTAGGGATGTCAATAAGGGTCGTCGCCAGTAACATGTATGTTTGATGGGCTCTTGATGTTACGTGAGGAGCTTGCCTGTAGTTGATGCAACCCCCCTCCCGTATCAGACTTGATTAACCACCCCTCAAGTTTTTGCAACTTTTGCCTGTTGCACAGTTATGGTCAAGTGAATATCTGATAAAAATCTGTACACACAGAGCTGCAAATTAAGCTATTGTTTAGGGGTATACCCAATACATGCAAGGAATAAGGTATTTGTGAACGTTTTTGTTTTTTCATTTTGGACGTTCTTCAAACTAATCTGTGATATCCTGCATGTCTGTTGTGGTGTACCTTTCAATTGGTATATTACTTGTGGTCTTCGGGTCTTTACTGTTTTAGAAAAATACAGTATTCCTACCGGGGCTTAAAGGGTTAAAAAGGTAACAAGTTTGTTATAGGTGTGAAGATCAAGGCTACTGGTGACTCAAAACTTAATGACAGCCCTGAAATTTAACTTAATACATAGTATTCTTGACAAAGCTGTGCATATACAAACTATATGTTTGACAACTTTTATAGGCTTGTGAATTAAATGTTGAGAAGTAATTAGCATTTGGTGTGTTTCTGTTGCAGCTGGAGAGACTACTCTTTTCAAAGACAAGCCTGCTATACTCCGAGTATAAAAAAGATACGAGAACTATTTGAACATCAATAACATGTTGTGTAAAAAATTTGCTAAATTTATTTTGACTTGGGTACTTTGGTGTATGTTATAGATACAATGTCAGGGTTGCACACAACATTTTGATGTAGGTGGCTCAATTGTTATAGAAGGCGGCATATTTTACCATCTTTTTCTGAAGAATTAGATCAGTTGGGGTGTCGCAGCGAGAGAGAATGGCTAGCCAAGATTGTGAAGAAGGTGGCAATTTTTGCTGGCAGTGGCCTACTTTTGACAATCCTAAATCTCTATAAAATATAAAATCATGTAATATTATGTTCTGTTGCAGGCTTTTACATGTTTTGTAGTATTTCATACTGTGGCAAAACTTATAGTCCAAAGTTAACCAAAGATGGAAAATACTTCAACAACATTTGTATCGGGTAGAAACATTACACCACTAGTCAGGGCAAGAACTGTTACCTCTCAGTTATTACTTGTCTAACCAGATCCTTCAAAATGGCCAGAAGTCTGGTTTAAATAAGCACTTTTAGAATTTGTTCAAGGTACCTGCATTTATTTCCAGTTTGGCACTGGCTTGGACCAGAAGCACATGATTCTGCTTGAAGTGAAACTTGTGTAACTGCTTTTCATCACTCAAATGGTGTTCTAGCCATTTGATGATTTTATAGAGGCACTGAATACTACGACATCTTGTGGTGTAACCAACCCATGAACTTTATTGGTCTCCATGACTTGTTTAATGTTTTTCACTAGAATCAAGGTTTTCAAGAAAATAAGATACCGGGGCTGTCATTATTGCATGAACAAAACCCCCAAAACGTTTGTAGGTTTTTTCCTGGGTTTTAAGTTCACCTTATCCCACCCCATTCCTAGGTCTCTCAGGTGAAGATGCATTCGTCCTCAAGAGAGCTGATGAATACTTGGAAAAGGTTGTAAAAAAAATTGAACACAGTGTCTTTTGTAAAATAATGATTTGCTGTATCTAAAATAGCGTAAGGAAATAAAACCAACTGCAGAGCTATTGGTCCACTAATGTAGTGGCCTTGCATTGTTATTGTTCTCATAGAGTGAATTAACTTTGAATGCATTTAAACACCCCTTGTAGAGGATATACTCATTGTTATTTGGGCCTTTTTAAAAAGCAGTCATACCAACTTTTCTCCACCTAGATCTATCCCCTGAATCTATACCAGCAATCAGCCCCTGTGGGGGCACTGGCGGGGGTGTTACTCCACCAAGTTTTGTATGGGGAGGTTCCACCCCAAAGTCTGATCCTTTACCCTGTACCCCTTTCATGTATGTAATGTACACTATTCCTTTTTCTATACCCACTCAGTAAAGTCAATGAACAATACTATAGGAGAACATCAAACGTTAAAAGTGACATTTGCTCAGTGTTTTCCCTATCCTCTCATGTACTTAAACCTGTGAAATCCCAACCCTTCTGTAAACCCGAAGCCCTTTGAGGCGGAGCCTCCCTGTACAGGCCGTTATGTGGAATTCCCCCTCCCCTTTGGGGGGGACAATCAGCTGCAATGTACTGAAAGCATTTTGCAGAAAATGTCATGCAGGCTATGTATTTTCCCTTTTCATTATTTCAAATTCAATGCTAGTTTCAGTTCATGACTCCGGGGGGGGGGGGGGAACTGCTAGAAAAATTGGCTGGGGGTGTGTGCCCTGCTTCCCAAAACCCTTACCCTACTTATGATCAAAATCTGCAATTCTCCCTACCCTATTTATGACCTGACGAAATTTCCAATACCCGATTTGTGACCTGACCTTACATCAATACCCTGTTTTTAGACCTGCCTTGTACCGGTAATTAGTTTCCTAGTTCAGACCAATGTTAAATTTCCATAAGCATAATTTAGGGCTTTTGTTGATGGTCTTGTCGATAATGATGACAAAGAAGCTTCTCAAAAACTTACCCATATCAAGACTAGAGTGCAAAAACCATACCCTATTGATGACCAAGATGGCCAAAATCGATACCCTATTTATGACCAAAACGGCTGAAAAACTATCCCTTTGGGGCTGCAGAAACCTATATAGCCCATATAAGGGAGAACCCCCCTCCAACTGGGCTCGTAACATTGGTTTTGCCCTTCCCAGTCAAACAAAACCTATTCCTAGACCAGGCTTTTACAAGGTGGTCCCCCTAAAAAATTCTCTGTTTTCTGCCTTGGCTAGTTACCAGGCCTCAATGTTTCGCCGCGGTCAATCGTTTCAGGTCATGTGGTCCGGGGCGAAAAGTGTTCTGGGATACATTACCGAAATCAGTTGATCGTGAAGGCCTGGAAGAAAGCCGCAAAGTTCTGTTAAGGCGGGGGTAAAGGTGAATTTAAGTGAAATTTTGGTAAGTTTAAAGAGAGGTTGAAAGGGAAAAAAGGGTTATGGAACACCACCAGAAAGTTGCCCGACCGCACAATGGCACCCCAGGTTGTTGGGCAACTGTTTGGAGTGTATGTACCAATTTATATGACAGAAAAGGTCCATAAACAACCGGTAAAAAAAGAGCTCTAAATTTACTATTGCTTTATCGCACGCAAGACGTGGCGTCACATGAGCGCGCGCTTAAATAACGAGCATGCGCGATTCAATTCCCGTCCAAGGGTCGTCCAAGGGTCCGTCCAAGGTTGTAAAAGCCAGTCTTTGATCAAGTATTGCTCGAAAACCTGTCGTAAAACCTATGATTAAATTTTCACAATTGATTGGTAGGGATGAATTGCGTTTAGAGCCAAAATTATTATAAAATCTATAGGACAGATCTTGAGCTATTTTTGATTTCACATTTGCTTAGTTTGAGCTAATTTCCTAAAATTTTGAGATGGGGTCATACGCGTAGATTTTGAGAAAAACTTCATTTAACCTACTAGTTAGTGCCCAGGGCAAAAAGACTTAAGACTTAAGACTTAACAGTAAAAAAAAAAAAAGGAAAACATCTTGGAACATTTTTGAAAAGAGTTTAATTTGGGCTGTTATAATTCATCAAAACTGTAGTAAGCCACCTTAAAATCAACCCAAGTTCCCCTTGCAAGTCCCTCGACCCACCCCTACAGGGTACTGAAATATTCGTTCGGGGTATTAGAGAGCATAATTTATTCGGTTTCTAGCACGTCATTTTATGGGAGGGATAATGTATTAACTCATGAGTCTCTCTCTCTTACTTTAGGAGTCTGGCTCTATTTGCTTTGCCAGCGGTGTGCATGTATTAAACAAAGATAGCACAAGACCCATGAACATTGAGTGATGGCGGACACTGAAAAACAAGCAATAGAGGTCAGTACGTAGCCTAGTTCATTTATTTATGAAAAGTAGCGAGCGATCGAAGCCTGTTCGCGCCAAATGGCAGCAAATGGCGATCACTTTAGTCGACGAAAGTCCAGCACGCGTATAGCTACATGTAGCTATGAGCCAACTGGGGCAAACATGCTTGCCTTTGGTTTCTAAAGATGTCTAGTTAGTTTGTTCAGAGACAAGAGTTACCTCTGCGGGAAATAACGTGTCGTGTCGTTGTGACAAAGCTGCTTGTTGAGTACATTCGGTTTCCATCGTGTTCGTCTTCATTTGAATGTGAAACCAAACTTAAAACGTCCCGTGACTTACTTCCTTTCTCTCACGACGTTGTTAAAAACCGCTTTGAATCCGTTCCATTATGTATAAGAACTCCGTTAGCAAAAGTAAAATTGTCGCGGTGTTGATGACTGTGTTTGGTCTTAACCGAGATCAGAGGGAAATACGTTCGTACTGCTTAGCCATGCACGACGTGCCCTTGCGTGCAATGATTAGGGGTCTTGTAGATTTGAGTACAAGAACGAGATCGAGGACGACGTTTCGATTCTAGTTTGCAGGTTCCACATTATCATGTCACATACCCATCTCATCCCATGAGCTACCCTCTCAACAGTGGGGTCTCTGGAAACGTCACTGGTTTGAAATTCGAAAATACTCGTAATCGATCACGTAGTCGTGGTTCAACCTAAAGGCCCCTACTATTATAACAGTGCTGTATTTAGGAAACATCTTGATCTACCCTGGGTAATATTTTCGCTATGAATTAACACAGATACTTCTAAGAGCTGTAATTACTCAATATCAGAGCTTATCAATAATTTTGATTTTGTTGGTAAAATCTAGCTGGCTGTAGTGTACCCCTCAAAGGTTCTCGGATCATGTGTATTTAAGGCACCCGTTGACCGATACTGTCGGCCAAGTATCAGCCGATATATTGGTAGATCCACTATCAACATGTCGGCCGAGTATAGATCGACATATCGGCCGATACTCAGCCAACAGTATCAGTCACTATATCAACCGACAGTCTGTCAGGCGATACATCGATTAATATGTCGACCAACACCCAGTTGCTACATCAGCCGACTGTGTCAGCCGATATCGTGACCGACATGTTGATCGACAAGTGACCGACATTTAGCTAATACTCTACCAATACCGATTAGTATCACAAACCTAAGTTAGGAGCCCTCACATCATGTTAGAGAAAGAATAAAAAATTAACTTTCCTTTTGTTTTGTAGTGGCCATTTTGAATCTTAAATGTGCCTGTAGGTGGTTTGGCAAATAAATTAGATGTTGTCAAGTGGTGGGAGGCCTCGAACCGAGAAATCTTCCAAAACTGCTTGGTTGCTTGTTTAATTGGGGAGGGGGAGGGGGAGGGGTTAACATGAATTTAAGTGAAATTTTAGTCATAGTCATAGTCATTTTTCTTGGACTATTCTGTCCAAGGGGGAAAGGTGCAATGAGGTTAACCCTACATTGTATGTGAAGCACCAACCCATGAGACAAGGCCAGACCACAACACCGGGAACTACGTGCCCTACTCCTTTCGCTTGTGTGTGGGTTCTTTAACGTCCCTTGCTAACCATGCAACACTGAAGATGCAGGAGACGGGGCCTACGGTTTATAGTCCTTATCCGAGAAGACTTGAACGTCTAACCATTTGCGGATGAAATTACAAAGGCAGCACATTCTCCTCAGTTATTTTAAGACCCTGAGTGTTGGTCCGGTCTGGGGCTTGAACCCTCGACCTCCCGCACAGTAGACTGGCGCTCTACCAACTGAGCTAACCAGGCGGCGGTTGAAGTTTAAAGAGGGATTAAAAGGGGAAAAATGTTTTGGAACACCAACGCTTTTGCATTGCCTTGTGTGCTCTCCTTTAAAAGTTAAACCTGCTTAAATTTTCTTGAGTGCAGTAAAAAATTTATTGAAACTTGGACATGCCATCCCCTTCTCTCCCTGGCAACCCTTGGGCATTATACATTTTTATTTTCATTTGGTCAAATCCGCGTACTCAAGGCTTAAAATGGTGTTCAATTGCCGCACCTTAAGCTCATACTAGGCAATCAGATGCCCTCACCCTTAGGACGTACTAATCCGCCATTTTAGAATTGAGAAGAAATCTGGGACGACTCTTATCTTGCACAAGCTTGTTACTGGGGACGATACAGCTTCTTTTCTTTTGTTTTGTTCTCGGTAACAGTCCCACAAGCCACTGCAGGATGTGACCTACCCCAGGTTTTTTCTCATTTTTAAGTGGCAATGGAAAAAAGGATTACTCTCTAAGACTGGTAGTAGATACAAAAGAGCAGTGTTGACTCCTGATGGGATCTCAAATAAATAGTGTTGCTGTTGTAGGTCAAAATGAAATTCTGGTCAAAATGAAATTCCTTTGTCTCTCAACCCTAATTATTCATAGATCATGAATAATTGGGATTAGAAGACAAAGGAAATCGCGAATCAAACTAGGTTAAAATCATTTTAAACTGAATTTCATTTTGACCTACAACATTGCCCCAGCCATAATGTGTGAAACTCCTCACCTTAATGCCAATCACAGAGGTCAAATTGCTGCCCCTCACCAGAGTCCTATTGTGTATCAAGTTTGTTCTATGTGCGCCTTATTATTATTATACATGTACATGTATGCATCTCATTAATTTTGATTGACTGTCGCCGTATCGACTAAATGGTGTGAAAAGGACCAGTGATCGGGGACAGACCTATCACTAATCACTGGACAGACCAGTGATTAGGGACAGAGCATTAGTTTTTTCAGGGGAGGGGGAGGTTGGTAAATTTCCAAAAACAATTCCTGCACGGTAAAAACTGCCGGAAAAAAATCTTGCAAGGTGAGTCGTGGGCAATGGAAAAAAAAATGAGCAAGTGGTTTCTACTCAAGTGCTTTCTATATCATTATTTTGATATTTTTATGAATTTTTCCACAAGCTATTGCCGATCAAAAAAACTTGTGCACACCTAAAGGTGAAAACGAATTTCATGACCCAGAAAATTGCCCAACTCCACCGCTCAAAAACATAATAATCCATCCCTATGACATGTTTTTTTTTTGTTTTCAGGGTTCCCCAGTAGAACCTGGTGCAGGAGGTCCTCCTACCTATGGTACAGAAAGTGGTGCGCCCCCAACTTACGATGAAGCAACAGGTTGAAGCCTCTAATCTAAGAGACAAATATTCATAGCTATATTGTGATGCACATACAATCACTGCTGCAATGACCTAAAAGTTCACTTATCCTGATCACGGGGCTCGAAAAAACTTAAACTCCAGCTTGGCCCTCGGACAAGAAGCTCTCAAAATTTGGTTGCCTTGGACAAGTAGTAGTTTACATTATTTTATTTTGTTGGCAGACAACTTTCCCGGGCCCTTGCCCAGTTGGCAAGTGAGAATGAAAAGCTACTTGCCTGACAGGAGAATTTACTGTACTTGTCCTATAAGACCAGATGGTATGTCTGTACTTTTTTCGAGCCCTGGATCAGTCCAAGTTAATGACAAGA
The DNA here is from genome assembly GCA_964020085.1 of Micromussa lordhowensis. Lineage (NCBI taxonomy): Eukaryota > Metazoa > Cnidaria > Anthozoa > Scleractinia > Lobophylliidae > Micromussa > Micromussa lordhowensis. The sequence continues at coordinate 30,079,662 of OZ026603.1, read as the reverse complement.
TCGTTTCAGTGTATTGTGTTTTGTGGCCAGATAAATCTTTCTTGCAGTGCTTCTTTCTACCCAGAGGTACAGTATTTGTAAAATTATAATGTTTGGCCAGCCCATAGGGCAAGTCAACATTAAAATAATAGCAGAGCCCCGTAACTACAGGAAGAGAACCACGTGTGTACATAGAAATAGAGAACCATGCAACTCTTTTTTCATGGTCAATATGGCTAGCGGCATGGATTGCAGGCGCATTCGCCCAACAATGACATCGTGCAACATGGCAGCCATACTTCAGCTAATAGGCTGACCAAGGCATGCTGCCTTAGTTCAGCGTATATTTGTATTCATCCATTTTATGGTCAATTGACACCTGTCTAAACAAGGTGTCCACTGACCAGTATCATGTTACCATATTGGGGACTTGGGTTTACAGCTAATTGTGGTAACATGTTCTTTTTGAGGTTGATCGCTTTCCAAGTACTTGTTAGATCTGATAATGACGTGGTCATTAGCCGAGATATAGGTACAGGGTTCGCACGCACCTTGAAAGTCCTTGAATTTGAAAATCAAAATTCAAGGCCTTGAAAGTCCGTGAAAAGTACATTGGGTCCTTGAAAAACCTTGAAATTTGCTGTTTGACTGTTTTCACGTAGTGGAGGAACTAAAAAAGACTGGCATTTGAACAAATCTGGCAGTTATCCCTTAAACCCGATCATCTAGTATCGCATTCTCATGGCATTTTTTACTAGATGGAGTGCTTGAAAAATTGGAATTGCGCCCTGGAATGTCCTTGAAAAGTCCTTGAAGTTTTAGTCCCAAAATGAGTACGAACCCTGTAGGTATGGGTGGAATAGGGCACTCCTTCCTTCCTTCTGTCTGTCCATCCTTCCATCTATTCCTGTTAACTTTTTCTACATTCGCTGAACACTATATATAAAGCGGTGGCAGTCGCTTGCGCCCAAGTCAGAAAATATTTATTCACCAAGTGATTTACTTCTGTGGTAATGTTTCTTGTTCATGGATAATTTCTACATGGTTGACAGCATATGTTTTTTAGCTTGAAGTTCTTGCCAGCAATTAAACCAATTCAATGCTGTTCAGTGGAAGTAGGGCCCTGTATGATTGACCTGAACGTAACACCAGGACACAAGTCACATTTATAAGCTTTAATATGTAGCATTATAAGGGAAAGTCTTCAAGGTTCATCATCCTCAATTTGATTGTAAGAGAAAGTCTTCATCGCTTTTCCTTCGCAATCCTGTCACTTGTGTTTACTTAGGGCTGGAGTAAGGCTAACATACTTGAGTACAAGATTGATCGATGTGCTTCAGATGATTCTTCATCAGAAAGCAAATGGTAATTTTTTTCCAGGGAAAGGCAAACTCTGTGTTTTGGTAAACCTTTTTTATACCCATTAACCCATTGACCCCCGTGCCGGCTGTACCTGGCCCTGACGAGCCTTGGCCTTTCTTCCACTTCTGACGTCATCAGTTTTGACCAAACTTGGCATTATCTATACTCAACTTCTGCCGGAGGAAAAGATCTTTGCAATGATAGCCAGATCAGCGTGATCAGCCTAATGGCTCCTGAGATATGCACAAAAATGCTCAAGAAGTTGAGTGAAAAACTCAGTGCAAAACTTCCTGCCACTACACGTGGCTACTCCAGGGTAAAAATTGCCCGTCTCGATGACGCTTTCTTGAAAGTTTTTTTAACCACAAGCAAGCCCAGTAGAAGGTCAATCACTGCAGCCAAAAGAAAAGTAAAGTAGAAAAAGGAAGGGGGAAAAAAATTTTAAAAAATCGAAAAGCCTAAAGATGTAGGTCACTTTCTCTCTCAAAATTTTGATTTCTGCACATGCCTGAGCCAAAATGTTGCAAATCGCGATGCTGGGGGCAAGAAGAACAAGCTGTCATGCTGTAAATGCGTTTTTGATTAGATGGAAGTTAATTTGGCCAATCTCCAGCCTGAAAAACACCAAAATGTCCAAAAAACACGTTCTTGACAAAAAGCGCCGGGGTCAATAGGTTAATAAGAAAAAAAAGTAAAACTTAAAAAACTCACAACAGCTTGCTTAGCAGGCAACCATTTACTCCACTATGCCACATCAGCATTTGTTTTACTTTAAGTGAAACATATTCACTATATTGCTTTCAACAAAAACCCTGGGTTTCTAGAACAACAGGTTCACATAAAAAGAGTCGTATGAAAGTTCTACAAGTTGATGGCTGGTTCCAGCTTATTCTTCAAAGAAGTCATTGCCGGGCTTGTTCAAGCGGAGTTGAATTATTGTCTTTCTGCTAATGTTTCTCATTTGTGGATCTGTTTGGATGTTTGACAATGGCATGTTTGACATTTGTCACTCAATGGAGGTGGAGTAGTGGGAGACCGACAGTACAACTTCGATGTGATTTGAACGACTACACTTGGACATAAAATGGACGCATGCTATTTAATAAATATAAAAAATCCATTGTCATCCTTTCACAAATCATTATCCGAGCTCAGTGGCTCACAGCCACTTTGATTTTTCAATTGGCTAGCGGGCTCCTGTCAGGTTTGAACACTTGTAGTAATTAAGGCCGGGTTGTTCGGAAGCCGGTTAACCCTAACTCCTAGGGTTAAAAGTTAACCAAAGTATAAATTTTTCTTGTTTAAAAATGTTTTTCATTGTTTACGTCTTGTGTTGTTTGAGATTATTGAATTAACCCAGAAGACTAAACAACGTAAACAGAAAACCTTACTGCAAAGCTGAAAAAAAAAACCTCAAATTAAAATTCTCGCTTATCCTGGGCGATTGGGCTCAGTGGACAACCCGGCCCAAGAGCTCTACTTTTAGGCTTGGTTAAATCCATACATTATATTATATACACAAGACATACACAAGTGTTTGTGGCTTATTTTGGTTTCTTCCTATTTTTTAGGGCCTCCTCCTTCATATCAGTCTTTGTTTGGTGAAATCCAAGGTGCCCGGCAAACCTCCAGCTCAACCTGGGATTTTTTTAAAAAACTGATATTGCTTCTTGCTGGAACTAGTAAGTGCAGTAATTTCAAGTCCTTCTGAGTATCAACAATTTGGATCCTAAATTCCTTTCTCAGGCTAATATTCAGAAGAAAATTCCTGGGTTATTTTGCCAGCAATGCGAATTGCCTGCACATGAAATCAAAGGTACTCTTAATTTTTAGCCTGTCTGATACCAGTGCCTAGTGTGTCAACATTGCTTTACAGCACCTTTTATACCTTCCTTACCACACATTTTCACCTGAAACCCACAAGTTGCTCACAAGTTTTTACCCTCTGGCCTCTTAGATCAGCCATTAGATTATTACAATTTAAGCAATAGAGCACTTTTCCATGTTTATATAGCCTCCTCTAAGCGCGTGGAGGGTTGGGTGAATTCGAGACAGTTATGCAAACCCGAGATGTAGTCGAGGGTTTGCATAACTTTCAAGAATTCTCCCACGTAGCACACGTAGTGGCTCAATTATTTTATTCAGATTCAATTCCCTCCCAGGTCAAAAGAAGTTTTCTTTCTCTTGCCCAGAAGGAGAGTCCTAGTTATTTTTAGAGTTAATTCTATAATTCAAGCTATCCCAATGTCAACTTTGCTTCCAGCGCTGTGTAACTCATCATAGACCACGTTCATAAATGGCAGCCAATTGTAAATTCTTTTGACAATATTAAGGTGATTCCCGAGTTTTGCATTGCGCATTCCTACTGCGCACAAATTTTGCGTCATCAGCGCACACACATGAGCGCGCGCGTGTACAAAACATAAGAGATTTCCTTCAAACTAAGCTCGATGGCGAGATAAAAGCTAATTTCCTCTTAAACGAGCACGGTGACCCCCACTTTTTATTATATAAATTCAATGAGAACAATATCCGCAATAACTGAGAAAAAATTTGGCAGAAATCTATGGCTACTTTTTTGGCAAATGAAATAAATGCTACAGATAGAGACGTAACGGGCCCATTAGAGCAAGTCCAAATTATGTTTCCTTTAAAGGATAAAAATATCAGTTAATAATGCAGGGTATTTGAAGCCATTTCTTCTTTTAACATCTCGTTGTACTGTAATGACACCATACCAAGTTTCATTGGAAATCTATGGCGGGTTCTTTTACCCGGGAATCACCTTAAAATTAGCCTTACTAACCTCATTTTGAAGTCAGTAATTCAAAAGAATTTTTACACTGAGACGAGGTTAGTAAGGCTAATTTAAATGCATACAAAATAATTTTAAATCGGCAGCCATTTATGAAAAGGGTCTATTGCTCTACAACAATAATTCTATTGTACTCTTGGTTTATAGTTGGCTGTACTATTCTCATTGGCCTGGTTATGGCAATTCCTATTGCTATGATAGTTATAGGTGAGTAAAATACACAAAATTAACATTGTTCAGGCATTGGTCATTTGCTTATTTTTGATTTTCATTTAGTTATTCAGTGAGTTATTTTATTGTTTCGAATGGTTCAGTTTGTAGTTTTTCAATAGCTGTTATTACAGTCGAGCCCCTCTATGGGTATTTTCGAGGAAGTTGAAGACGCGATGATTACCGCCAAAAAATCAAAGACCTCAAGATTGAATTGAAGATTTAAATAAGAATGGAATATTGAAAAATGTTACGATATCAAGTAAAAAATAAAATGTGTTTAAACAGAAAAATAATTATCTCCAGGGCTCCAAAAAATTGAATTCTAGCTTGCCCTTCGGACAAGCAGATCTCAGATTTTGTTTGCCCCAGGAAGCAGGGTTGTCAATAGAAGCCAGTAGCCGGCGGAAATCCACCGGCTATCAAACCACATTGCACCAGCCAGCGCTTCCCGGGCACCGGCTCAAAAGAAATGCACTTTGCCTAAAATCATGTTCTCCTGCTAGCAAACTGCTAGTGCTACCCTGAACCTAACTGATGATGCTACAGGTGTATGTGCCAAGAAGCAGCAGACTCTGATTACGATAGTGATTGTGACATCGACGATGTTGATGATGCTTTATTTTTCTGACTCTGGCTTTGATGAGATCAGTGATCTTGTCTAACCGCCTACTTTATTGCAATCAGACAGCTGCTCTAAATTGCAGTGACAACCCTGGGCAAGCCTTAGTTGACTTTTTTTTTGATTAAGTTGACAGACAACTTGCCTGGGCCCTTGTCCATTGGACAAGTGAGAATGAAAAGTTACTTGCTCGGCAGGAAAATCTCCTTGTTCCTAATGAATGGACGGCACTCTTTTTGAGCCCTGTATCTCTTCTATCTACCAATTGTTAAAGAAACCGTGGGAAGCCATTACAAGGCAGCATATTGCAAAAGTGTTCAAAATACTCGTGATGTATCAAACATTCTTAACACTATAAACAAGAAATCTCCAACCGCCTGTGTAGTTGTAGGGGTTGTAGAATCAGAAACCCAAGAACAACGAAATGTCCAACTGTAAGCAGAGACCTCCTTGGAAAGTTAGCATGGTTTATATCTCGAAAATGAAGCGACTGAAATTTGTACCCACACAGAGAAAGAATTGCAAGGAAACACACATGGTGTACTATTAAAAAGATTCCCATATTAGTCCTTATTTAAGCAGGGTAGTTAGTTGTTCCAACTTAAGGCTTGTGGAGTCATATAAAAGAAAACACGAAAAGAAACTAAATGAGGTAAAAAAAAGTCAACCACTGACCAAACAGAACAAAGTCGGCAACAAATCCAAACAATCTTTAATTTCCCTTGTTATTGTTTTAAAAGCAGTCATTTATTTTGATTTTATACAGTTATTGGAGCGGTGAAATAACCTTTTGGCTCTGAAATTTCACTGACAACACTGTCGCACAATGATTTCAATCTATAAAACGAAGATCTGCTTAAAGAAATCAAAGATTTGCAAAAAAAATGTGACTAACACAGAGTCTAGGGATAGCCATAGAGAGGCTTACAGTTGAGTCTGCAGTCAAATGTTCCTCTGTTTAAAAAAGCATAGAAACAAGGTGAAAAGATCAAAATAAAGCAGGCAAATACATACAAATGTTTTTTTTTTCTGACAGTTAATTAAAATTTATTTTCTTTTTGAACTTGAAAATGGTGTCAGGACAACTCTGAAACATCATTTGCTTTTATGGCTAATTTTTACTTGCTTGCGTGTCACAAAACCTTTGCTTATTGGGAAGCAGGTACATATTTTGGATAGAAACTTGTAGACTCATTTTGTGTATCTGGTAAGTTACTCTTACATAATTTAAGCATGATTTCAACAAGAGAGGTTGCCAAATGCTTGTGATATTGCTTCTTTAATTGCTAGTGCTGATAGGCTAATTTGGCACACTGCCCCTTGACATTATCATTATTTTGAACCTGCATTTTTTGTTGTATGTACTGTGTGTTGACAGTAAATTGTAGCTGGAGACTGTTTGTAAAAAGAAAATAGTGATGTGGAAGAAGTCGTGTATTTTGACTCATTTTGTGTATCTGCAAAGCTACTTGACATATATAATTTATGTACCATTTTCACTAAGGACGTTGCAAAATCCCTATGATATTGCTTCTTTAATTGCTAGTGCTGATAGGCTACCAGGCGCCCTAATTCCCTAGAAATAAAACAGAATTTCATGAATGTCATTTTCTTTGTAGGTGCTAAATACAAGGACCAATGTCCTGTCGAACCCAAGATACCTATCTACCTTATAGTCGCTGGAGCTGTTGGAGTGTTCAGAAACCTTATTTCATTGGGTCAGAGGGCCAAGCAAAGTGACAACCAGGATGAAGAGGGACAAAGGAAAAAAAGGCCTTTCGTGTCCATTCTGGACTGTTTCCTGTTTGCCTGGTTTATATGCGGCAATGTCTGGATCTATCAAAATTATAAGCATATCTCTCATGATGTTAATGATTCCAGATACTGTCATGAAACTCTGTACCTGTTTGCATTTTGGATAACAACTTCCACCTATATTTTGGCTGGCGTTCTGTGTTGTTGTGTGTGTTGTATTGGTATCTGTGCGGCAGCTTTTGGCAATGATTGATTTAGTTGGGTGTAAAACGAGAGATAAGCATGAACCTGACTACAGCTGTACTATAACTTCCACAGATGTCATGTGTGCTGTTCTAAATCAATGTATGCATTGACTAGCCAACCACTAAAGTGCACATCAGTAAGAAGCTTAATTCATTCCGGTTAAAGTTGGACAGCTATAATTATAACTACTTTGTGGGGCTCCATTACAGGGCTCGAAAAAAGTGTTGTCAGGTTGTCCGGAACAAGCAAATTTTCTGGCTGGCAAGTAACTCTTTATTCTCACGTGCCCAATGGCCAAGGGCCCAGCCAAGTCTTCTGCCAACTAAATCAAAAAGGTAAACTAAGACTTGCCCATGGCAAGCTTAAGTTGAGAGCTGCTTGTCAGAAGGACAAACTGGAATTCAAGCTTTTTTCAGGCCCTGACCAAAATAATGATAATGCTAATGATAATGATACTGACACTGATACTGATACTGATAATGATACTGATACTGATACTGATACTGATAATGATAATAGATGATCAACTGCTTTTTTGGCCAGGAAGCTCATAGGATTCACAGCTTGACACTTGTCATGTGGTGTGAGTTACAGTTACAACTGCTATAATACATGCAATTAATTAATTCTAAAATGTAGTTAATCTTATTCTAATTAATTCCCAATCTTCCAACCCTCTCTTCCACTCAGCCTTTCACTGCCAGCAACCTAGTTCTCTTTGTAATGAAAGCATAAATCTGGCTTTCTCCAGGCTGCTCATGTTTCAGGCTAGGCACGCAATGCGTGCAGATGGATACAGTTTTAGCAGTGTTGCACACGTTGCTATCTGCTGAAGCTCGGTTTGGATGCAATATAGAAACCCTGTTTTTAGCTCTTACTATTTCCCCTATTATTTGCAAGACTCTATTCCCTATTATTTGTAAGACTCGGTAGTTTCTTCCACTTGGAGCTGCTTTTATTTATCTGAACTTTCCTACAATCATGACGTGTTTTTCTCAACCTGAAAATAGAATAAAATAATTAAAATAAGTGCCATCTTGTATCTGTTTTTGAGGCGAAATGAGATTAATTTCTTGGGCAGAGTCACTAGACAATGGCTGAGTTTTACATGCAAGCATCTGACATTTCTTCTCGAGTGAGTGGAGTTCAATAATGATTTAAATGTTATGTGAAAATAAGACGTAGTTAGGCTCTGTACTTATTAAAGATGAAGGATTTCTTCTATGCCAGCTAGAGAAAAAAATTGCCTTACTTCATCTCTGATGTGACAGGGTAAAATCAAACTTAGTCTGTCAGATCACAGAACAAAGGGCTGCATATTTGCATTAAGGTAATAAAAACTACATTTAGCATCGGACTAAAGGTTTTTTTGATGTGTACTGCCTTTGTGCCAGGGTTTCAAGCAGAAGAAAGGGTGAGAATATTAAACGGGTTATTCTGCATAGAGCTAATCAAGCTGGGGCTTGGGTGTTGCTGAAAAAGTGGGGGCTGAAAAATCCGATTGCTCCTGCAGGCTGACATTCGCGTGACTCGTGTTTTATGTAGACAACCTGACCCCATAGTGAGCGGTTTTCTGAAAACAAATCACAATAGGTGTTCATGAGAGAGCCGGATAGCCTGAAATGTCAGTCAGGCTAGGGAGAGGACCATCTCGCTCCAAAATGGACCAATAATGACAAGTCTCAATTTCAGCCCCCTTGCTCCATAATAATCTACCTTGGGAGTAAGCTGACAGAGAAGACAACTGAAAGTCAAGTTGACGAATATTAAACTGAAGAGAACGTTTTTAATGAAGATTACTCGGAGCTCCTCTCGAGTTGTTTGAAACAATCGTTAGGTCATTGATCGGATTGTGATAAGTCTCGAAAGAGTTCGGAATCACTTGGAAGTTCTTCGGAAATCATCGGGGATGTTAATGGTGAGGAAGTGGTAAACTCAAGTAAGAAGAGAGCAGGGAAGGGATACTTCCAAACTTCCAGCATTTCAGGGCTCGGCTTCAAGGACGAGGGTCTGCAAACTGATGGGTGTAAGCAGAAGCATACAACGTAGTCTTGTGCTTTCCAGGTAGGTCCCCAGGCAGAAATTTTATGACGGCTACCTACTTTACCTTTCACAAAGGACAGGGGCGGGGGATGCTTTTCGGACCTTTTATTGGTTAAAAAACGCGGTTTTGGTATTAGGCTGTTCACCCTCATACATAACTTTGCGGTACCTTTTAGGGTATTGAGCCGAAAAAAGTAGAACAGGATCTTGGTACCACTTATGAGTTTTTCTCAAAATTCCGACGAGTACCCCTGTGGTTTTATATGGGAGTTCCCCCCCCCTCCACCCCCTCTCCCCAGCCGGGCCTTCACCCACAATGTCTGTCCATTATGCCAACTGGTAAAAACTAGCAAATGGAGCTCGAGCATTCCGTTTTGGGAATTTTGAAATCCCAAAAATTTCCGTTCGGGGAGACGAGGAGTAAAATTAATCATTCCATTTACATTCCATCCGAAATTTCTGGATTTTTTGGGTAAATGGTAAACAACCATAATCGTTCTATTTTCAACCGGAAGCACCCTCTGTTTCCAGTTTCCAGGTGTCCTCAGCCGCACTCCTCCACCGCTCTCTTTCAATTTCTGCGAAGGAGAGAATACACTAGCTTGAGGACGGCCGCTAAGCCTTTGACTACTCGTTGCTTATGACTCCATCCCATTCTCAAAGCTCCATCACTTTGCAGAGAAAATGCAATGATGATTGAAAAAATATCGTCCACTTTGCTACTTTCAGCCACTTTGTAAGCGAAATAATCAGAGGTGAGATAACAAATAGAGTTTTGACTGGCTTTTTTTCATCCCTAGCTTTATTGAACAGGAGTTTTAAGACTTAATTGAAAACTTGGGCAATTTAGAGACGTTTTAATCAACTTTTTCAGTTCTTTTCAGGTGGTTGCACCTTGCACATTAATATATTCATTGGCCTTTGACTGAACTGAAAGGAACCGACACGCTATTGGTCAGCCCGTTTCGTTGTTTAATTTTATGCCGTTAATGGCTGTGAAAAGATCAGGCAACCAGCCTTTAGAAGACCGTTTTAAGTGCCCGTGAGTAAACCGCTAAATGCTTTGGACGCCAGTTTTGTGGCGATGCTCAAACATTTGTGAGTGCTGTCACTTTTATAGCAGAAAATGAAAAGGTTGCTGCCGTGAGTCCTGTTCGAGTGGCTTTGTAATTTCGTTTGAGCCGATAATTCGGTGATATCGATCAGCGACTATCTGCCGTGCATCTACAACCGGCTGGCTATTATTTGACTCAGTATTATAATGGTAAGTTGTTTATGTTATACTTCAATGGTTGGTTCAATATGTTAACGCAGAAACGAACAGCTATGAATATTGTGAACTCGCGTCCCGCGCGTTTACATTAATGCGCGGTGCTCTAAATGGCTTGATCCTTTGTTTGTTATGTACAATTCCGGACTCGTTAAATTGCGCTTTTTTATGTGACTTTTAGAACTAAGATTTGCATAATTTTTTCCACTGTTCAATCAAATCATTCATTTGAACAAGGTGGGGTAACGAACGAAGTCTATCAGTTTAGGCGAAGCTTTATTTTTGTGAAATCGCCAGAGCGCGCGGGCGGGAGAACATTCATCCATCGAAGATTATGCAGTTCTTAAGAATTGCTGGCGATGATGTGCCAAAACCCAAGAAAAAGCGGGCTCCAAAGGTACAGAAAATACACCAGTTTTGTTTGTGTTTTGTGTGTGGCTTCCTCATAAGTACCACTGTGCTGAAGTCTATATTAGCACGAAGATTATTTGTTTAAAATTGCTCTGAAAGACAAAAAATTTGCTATGGCAAGTTTGTTGAAGCGTTGAGTTACTTTGAAGTTTTATTCGCATTGTGAGGCCAATCACAGCATAATTCGGAGGTATGATCGCTCTTTAGTGAGGCAATATGGAAGGCATGTCAATCTTTTACACAAGCTTATATGTATTGTACATTGCTGAAATCGAAGCCGACTCGCTCCTTAGTAACAACTTTTCATTCTGCATCGATGATTGTGAAAACGAATTCGCTCCATTTTTTTAAAGTCCCTTTTTATTTTTTTATCCGAATTGAGTATCAAGGAGCTTTTTACACCTGCCTTCTTCAGTATTTTCATTATTAACATTTGGGTGAATTATGTAAAAAGCAATTCCCTTTTAATTCACAGTATTGTGTCAGACAACGATTATTTGTTTTTTCTTTTCACAAACCTAGCCACAAGGGGTATACGTTTCTAATTGGAAGAAGTTTTTAAAAGCAGTTAAACTTTGGAATATCCCAAATATAGCCTGCAGTTGTGGGCAATATATCTGCCTAGCCATTGCATCAACACTTTTATATAAAATGAAACATTTTAATCCTTTCTGTTCTAAAATTTTGGCATATACTGTGAATACCTGGGTAGGTTGCCATACGACCCTAACCAAACCAAGCTGTAATTTTACATAAGTAAAATATAGAATGCAATCGCATCTGCCAACTCTCCCGGATTATCCGGGAGTCTCCCAGATACCGACCAAAACTCCTGCTCTCCCTTACGGGTCACCAAATCTCCCGGACAATTCCAAATAAAAGCGCAGACAGTACATTTTTTCAACCATACTTTGGCCGATTTGTGGCATTTGGTGGGAAAATTTTGGATATTTGATGCATTTTTGAGATTTGATTGGCTCATCTCTACTTTGAACAACTTTTCTTTTAGGGCCAAAAAACGGTAAATTTGGCAATCTCCTGGACTTTGATTTGTTTAGGTTGGCATCTCTGCAATCGATTTGTATTTTATTCCAGATAAGAATGCTTGTTTTTGTTTTTTTTGCAAACACCAGGCAGAATGTGAGAACTTGGCATTTGGTTTCTGAATCAGTTATTTGTAGAAAAAACAAATATTATGAACTGTGACAAAATCAGTGAACTGAGTCTCAACATATTTTCATTGTAAGGAGAAGCACACATGCAGCATGTGAAATATTCACAGGTATTATGCTCTCTGATGCAACAATAAGTCTGCCTAGAACACCATAAGCTGCTTATCTAAAGATGTATGCAAAAAAGCTGTAGATTTTTACTTTCTTCACCAGTAACTCATTATATTGAAGTTGAACTCTCGGCAATGTGTAGATTTTGTCTGAGAGTATATTTTTCTAGGGGCAACTTTTTATTCATAAAACAATTTAACTTTGATCTGAATTTCAAATGCTTTTCTTTATGGTGTTAATGGTTTCCTAGATACACATTTTAGTCCCACTAAATTGCATTGCAAAGCTAGATCCGGATGGTGTAAATGTGTTTAAACATGGTAGGCAATTGTGAATGGATCTGTAAATACATAATTACCAAAAGTATCTTATAGCTTTTTAAGCAAAAGTTATACAGAAAACTTAAAATATTAACACACATTAAATTTGTTTCTATAGGTGCGTAAGGAGACAGTTACAAACGTCATGTAAAATGTTGTTAGTGTTTATATCGATTAAGAGTTACTGACATGAAATAATTCCTATGAAACTTGATTTCTGAAATACAATTTTAAAATGAAGATACTTGGCTAATGGGTTCATCGATCATTTTGTCAACCATATGGCCCTGCCAAGGTTGTCGCAAAGTCTTTAAATCACTGTTGGAGCAGGCAGCTAATTTTGCCATCTTGTTAAACGATCAGACAAATAACCCAGTAGAGTTGGCGGCCAAGATCATATGTAGATGGCGATTTTTGGAGGCAGTCAGTCTACGTTTATGAAAGTGAAGAATGATCATCGCAGTATATTTTCCAATTTAAGCAACTGGAAAGAAGACGTTTATCTAATATAGTACATAATACATACTAGATATGTTGTACAGTGAAACCTTGATATAACTAAAGGCCATTATAGAGACTGGCAAAATATGTTCACTATAATGAGGTTTCAAATTATTATAGGGGTAAAGATTAGCATTCATTAGTATATACCATACAAGTGAATAGTGCTTTCCACGCTTTCTGATTGGCCAGCTCATAGGTGAATAGCAAGTACTGTTCGCCTGTGAACAAACAGAGAAAAACAAAATGGCTTCCTGTTTCTCTTTTCGGTGGCTGAGGAGCAAATTTTATTGGCGTATTATTCAACTTGTGTATTTAATATAGTTAACTAAAACAATTATTAACCTCAGTGTCATTGGCAATTGTGGATATTCACCTCCACTTTGGTGGATAATTAAAGAATTGGTTCATGCTTAGCATGTGTATATCAAGTTATAGATGCACTCTGGAAGTTTGGAGAGCACAAGAGAAGTGTAAGAGTTGCTAGAGGTGCAACCGAGAGCAACTTTAGCTTCTTGAGTGCTCTCCAAACTTCCCAAGTGCATCCATAACTCAATATATATGCACAGCTAAAAGCATTTACCAATTCTTCTATAACATAGCAACAACAACTTGGGCACTAAAACATGTTTTATTTGTGGTTGAGTACAAAGTTCTCACAGTTCACAGTGAAGGAAAACAAAGGATCTTATTGTCTGGTTAAAAACACACCACGATCAGTTGAGCAACAGTTGAACAAAAACGTTTCATCTGGTTCCTAAAATTGGCAGTGAAAATGAAAAAAAATTAGGCAAACAAAGTCAAAATACTCAATTCAAATGTAGCCACAGTGAGTCAAAATACTCAAGTTACATCTTAGCTTGACAAAAGTCAAAGGCTCAAAGTAGGGTTTGGATTGTTCAGAATGATGTTCACATTTCTGAAACTTTAGCAAATGGAACTTGCATGCTGCGCATGTCATGTTATTTACACACGACCATGTGTAAATAGAGGTTTTTACCATGATGTCTCGATAGGAATTAGGTAGGACCAGTGCAAGCTCTATCAGTTATAATCATTATGTGGAGGTGGCGTGGCCGAGTGGTTTAGGGCACCGGATTTGAAATCTGGAGGTCTCTGGTTCAAATCCTTCACCCTACCACTATCTGGATTTGTTCTTGGTAGTCCCGAGTTCAACTCCTCGACTGCATTGTGTAAATAGCCAACTGGTCAGCCTCCCACCAGTTGGGATTCTCAACAGTTTATGTTCTATTTGAAATATTTGTTTATCTATTTATAGCGTCCCCAATTACCACAAAACACGCACTAAACACATACAACATTTAAATAAAGTCATTATTATTATTAGTAGTAGTAGTAGTAGTAATAGTAGTATCAGTATTAGTATTATTATTATTATTGTTATTATTATTATTATATTATGGTAATTGAACTGAGTGGAGAGCAATTTGGTCTGAAATCATACGAGTGATTTCAAAATCGAACGAGCATGCAGCGCGAGTTCGAATTGAAATCACAAGTATGATTTCAGACCAAAATTGCACTCCACTCAGTTCAATTACCACTTTATTAGATCCATTTTTAAATCGCACAATTTAATAGCCTAAATGCAGGGACAAGATTTTGGTCAGGACCAATATTTATTGGACCAAGTTGCCAAATTTGCCAAACAATGGCTTTTTTTGTCTTTTATTTTCCTGCAATGTGATTGTTGAGTTTAAAAAAGCCTTAAAATCTGATTGGTTGTTTTGTTTTACTGTCCCATTCTCATTGGCTGAGAAAAAGATGCGATTTAGAGAAAGATAGTGTGATTCGTGAATAAATCGCACTGCTGAGAACCAATCACATTACATGGATAACCAGTGATTTCAAAATGGATTTAATAAATATGTTTATTATACCATGGACTTTGTTATATAGGTTTATTAAGTCTCTCTGTATTTAAACACGTTTGTCAAATTACCATTCTTGGTCACTCCTGGTTGCCGTGGTGTTCAACAGCAGTGACCTGTGTGTCAAGATAGTTTTAGTGTTTTGGGTTTTTTTTTTACACCTCTTTGTTCTTTCAGTCTGAGAAAAGTAGTCAAATCCACGAAGAAGAAGATAAAATTTGGCCAGAAGAAGAGGGACCACCACCAAGCTATGATTCTCTGTTTGGACAAATCAAAGAGGCGAAGGAAACCTCCGATGGTTCATTTGATTTTTGCAAAAGAGTTGTACAGCTGTTTGCTGGGACAAGTAAGATATTTAATCCCTCTTACAACTTCAATTGAGTCAATAAGAAAATGTTTCACAGGGAAACAAAATTTGTATGTATGCATTTATTGCTTGCTTTGGAAACCTGTTAATCCAATCAACGGCAGATTAAAAAATCTGCATAATGTTGACCCCCCCACCCCCCTCCATCCTCCCCCTCCATATGGGAGTTTTCCCCGGGCTTAAAGTATGCCTTCTTGTGGGATAACTAGGGGGTCACGTATGTGCTCATTTGGCTCAATGGATTTTATCTCAGGGGTTCTTTTCAAAATTTCCGACAAGCGGCCCCATCCTTTTTATATGATAGTCCCGCCCAGGTTTGAACTGGTCAGTGCTGGATATAAGCCAGGAATTTCCTTCTGAGTATGATTACAGTGTAGATACCTAAGTGGGATCTGAACCCACCACTTCTGAATTAACTCACATCCAAATTTGATTACCTTTGCGCTACCGACTGAGCTTCAACGCTAAATGGGAGCAAACTACATGTATGATTTATTTACGTTAGCAGTGGTTATTTATAACAACGGTAATCTAATCCTGTACTCATGGATTTGAATCCTACCAACAGGGCTGGAAATACCAACCACTTGGTTGCCGGTAAAGATGGCCATGCAGCCATAGAAATTTTTGCTTGGTCATGCCACATTTCAGGCCGGACAGGCATAACATGTAATTTTTCTCTGAATACACAATATCAACCCCTTTCCCCCTAATTGTTTCAAAACAACGCTGTTGTCATAAAGTCAATTTTTTTAAAAATCTAATTTTGAAATGTATTGTTGAAGCCATAGTTTTTTTTCTGTATTTCCCAGTTGGTTGCACTATTGCTCTCAGTTTACTGATGGCACTGCCAATAGCTATGGTTATTATGGGTGAGTAACAAGTCTTTAAGTTAATACTTGTTGTGGTGAGCTCTCTTCAAGTGCCAGGTGGCTACGAGCAACTCTGGGATGTTAAGCAGGACGTTATTGTACAAATATTGTGATTTCATAAATATATAGGCATCGTCATCATTATCGTCACCATCGCCAATGTTTTTGTTGTTTTCATTATCATCATCATCATTTTCTTGCCTCCAAAATATTTTCATTTTCTAGTCAGTCTCTAAAATTACATTTAGCTTCATGAATAGCCTCTGTTATTGATGACATAAGTTACACATTAAGAAGATTGATTTGTCTGAAAATCACTTTGACTTATTTCTGGAGAAAAACAAAGTACTTTAACACATCAATGTTCCCAAGGCAGTCTGCTAGGAAAGTTTAATGCAGGGCTCAAAAAAAGTGCCATCCAGTTGTTCGGGACAAGTAAACTGATCCTCCTCGCCAAGTAACTTTTCACTCTTACTTCCCCAACGGGCAAGGAATCAGGCAAGTCGTCTGCCGACTAAAGTATTAAGAGAGCAAACTAAGACTTGCCCAGGGCAAGCAAAATTCAAGTTAGAGCTACGTGTGTCCAGGGCAGGTTTTATTTGAGTCCTGGCAGTGAGACCAATTTTCTCACCCTTGTTCTACAACTTTGTCAAACACTTGATAAGAATTGATAAGTGTTTTTGTTATGTTTTAATTTCTCTCACAGGTGCCAAATACAAGGATGACTGTCCCGTAGAGCCGTTCATTCCTATTTACCTCATCGTTGGAGGATCATTTGGAATGTTAAAAACAATTATTGTTCTTTGTCAAAGAGCCAGGACTCATGAAGATGACATTGATATGGATGAAGACCAATCAATGTCCACAAAATTTATAGACGGTGTTTTGAATCTGTTCTTGTTCACGTGGTTTATCGCTGGAAATATCTGGGTATACAGCAAGTACAGACCAAATCCATCTCCTCCGCCATCAGATCCCCTGAACTATTGCAATCCAACACTCTATTTATTCGCGTTTTGGGTGATTACAGCTAGCTACATACTCATGGGATCAATATGTTTCTGTATATGTTGTCTTGGCGTGTGCGCAAGCTGCACTGCTTTCTTTGTTACTGCCAAAGACTGAGGATTATGATGTGAAAGGTCACTTGTATTTCATGTTTGGTCACACAGTGTTATTAAACTAAGGGGTGTGTGAAATAAAGCCCCAAGTGACTTTTGGACAATTTTGAGGTAACCAGCATTGAAATACCTTGCAACCATTATCATTGTCCAAAAAGAACCTGTAATGATTAAGAGTTATTTTTAGACAATGCTTAAACCAGAGTAAACTGCAACAATGGCTGGAAGGTATTTCAATCCTAGCTGACTCAAAATTTTCCAAAAATCACCTAGGGCTTTATATCACGCACCCCTTCAATTGTAAACCTTTTTAATATGTGATGGAGATACAAATTCTCTTTGTAGAGTCTATGAATTTGATAACACATCACAGACAAGGTCTTTAAGACTATCTGCTTCTCGGCGATGATTGATGATTGTAAGACATAGGTCAGGTTTAGCAAGGCAAAGATTATAAGAGTCAAAAACAGACTGTATCTTGACATATTTTGAATTGGGAGAAATATTTTGTAAAATCGCCCATATCGAAGAATTCTTTTTCATGGTTGGCATTCCATCAGACTTCAAAATCATATTTCTAGAAATTGCCAAAAAATATGGCGCACTGTTAGAACAAGTAACCAATAAAAGTGCAGGTACTTATGCCAATGAGAAGCACTAAAGTGCAATATGTAACAGAATAGTTAAAAGTTCTGTTGGGATTCTTCAGATAAGCAACCGAGCTGGTGATCAAGCAGGAAATAATTCGAGGAAATGTTGCAATGTGATAAAGAATTTACTGGCAAACCAAATAATTTTGATATCACGTACATGTCAGTAAGACTACAGTATTTTCCATGTCAGTATTAGGGAGAAACTCATTATGTCTTAAGATGTTCATGGAAACTGGTCTCGCAAGACTATCCATCATTGAATCTCTTGTCTAAGTTCATTGGCTTCTTTTATGCCAATTAAGACAAACCTTTTTCCTTTCTGGAATCTATCCTCTTAAAAATGAATTGTGGAGTTAAGACAGACAGTAGTATGTGTTGTTGCAAACCGCTCTGACAGGATATTGCAAGTTAAGATTGTAGATGTTGTACATTTAAGCTGATTGGCAGGCACAACTTCATTGTATTGGGCATTAGATGCATAAAATACAAACAAACTGCTTGAGTTCAGGTATCTTAGGACAAACTCTGCAAAATAAGACATTATTTTGTTGTTTTTTAATTATAATTTTGTCCTCAATTCATAACAATTTAAATACCCTACAAAAGACTTCTTGATCAAAGTCAATCTTGTTCCCAGGGTCTTCATTCCCCTTGACCAGTGGTCGGAAAACAAGAGCTCTTGGAGCAACCATTTCAGGCATGCGCCATAGATGCAGACTGCGCAGTGAAACTGGAAAGGCAGAATTCGGTTATTTCCTTTGTTATTTAAAATGGTTGCTCCCAGAGCTCTCGTTTTACGACCGATGGTCAAGAGGAACAAAGACTCTGGGAACGAGATTGGATCAAAGTTAGAGTATGCAAACATGGCAACCAAAAAAAATTATTATGAAAAGTGGATTACACACTCCTGCAATTTGCAATTTAGATCAATTTATTAACAACATGAATTTCAAGATTGGGACAAGCGCAGTGTCAATAAATAGGTTCAAGTGTATGGAAAACCAATGTAGGTAGTACTTTCAGGGGGTATTGGCATGACCTCATGAAATAACATAACTTATTATTCAACTTTCATACACTGTACAAATTCCGATTTTCTGATTGGCTGATTTGTACCACGTGGAACTGGGTTGTGACGAAACAACCTCCTTGACGTCATTATCATGGTGTAATAGCCATGGTGTAAATTGAACACAGCACTGTCATTACCCCATGGCTTCCGCTGACTCAAAGTTTGGCAATTTCTTTGTGCAGTGTATTCAATTTGAGTAATAAAATATGTTAATGCACTCATTGCTCGTGAATAATTTTATCGGGACTTACCTGAACTCATTCACTAACAATGAACTCAAAATTTTCAATACCGCACTCGCAAAGGCTCATGCGGTATTGAAATTTCTCGTTCATTGTTAGTGAACTCGTGCAGGTAAATCCCGATAATGCACTTGCTGAGTGCCTTAACCTGTAATTACCCACTATAGGCAGATAAGGTCATGCTACCATAAGTTAACCATTAGGACTATTGACTTGGGAATGTCTCTGTAGTGTTAAAAAATTTAGGTGTTCATGAGGAAATTAATGTTTTGGTTGCTGGGCATTTAAAAATGCCTCTAGGAATCATATTGACTGTTTTATGCTAATTTAATTTAAACTATTGTCAGCTTAGTCTGGTGGGTGGGAGGGTGGGAAAATGGGAAGATAAAATTCTACTTAAAATTATTTTGTAATATTCAAAGGGCAAAAAAGAAATCATCATGTTTTCTGTCTACATGGTGGAACATTTAATTTATATTTTTTTGTTGGTTCCTGAATGGGAAATCGTTATTTTTATTTCACATTGTTCTGCTATTATTTCTGCCAAGTAAATTATAATCAGGTGTAATTTAAACATGTTGGAATCAGACTGTTGCCTATAAAGTGGTATGAAGCTGAAAGGTGAAGTCATTCAAACTGTTTTTTTTTTTAATTGGTACGTACAGCATGGAGCCCTGTTAATGCGGTCATCAACGGACCACAAAAATTTGACCTTTTAACAGGGTGGCCTTATTAAATGAGAAAATGATTGAGCTTATGTTCAGACCAGAGTAAAATGGCTGTAATAATGAGCTGGTCGCAAGGTAGGGGCGCCACCATTAAAGTTGTAGTTCAAACTGAGGTGTTTTCTTTGTGGTCAAGTTGCTAGTGAACAGAAGATACTTAGATGTCCATGACCAGTCCAATTGCAGAAAGGAGACATAGCATTATTTTAGCTTTGTTTAGTCAAGCTAACAGTGGTTCAACAGTACTTTTGGCTTCCCCTTTGATTAGATATTGTTATTGTCTAAGTTGCTCATTACTTAAAGTCACAAAGGAAAACAGTTCTTGGAAAGAGATATAGGATTATTTTGGTATGAGATAGGGAATAAAAAGTATTTGGAGCTCATGGTGTTTGTCTGTTTGAAGAATTTGTTTGTGTGTGTGGTACTAACTAAGTGATTCCCCACGGGGGGACTGAAGTGATTTCTAATGCGAGGAGGGAAGATCGTGGTGCATGGCTAATGCCAACACTGCCTACACTCCCCCTTTTTGACGCATGACGTCACCAGGATTTTGTCTGGTCCAACTTGTTTTCAGGATCTTGCTGGTGCTAATAAGACTTCAGGTATTCGGTGATTGACACTAACATTCCAAACTCCTGTCACTTCAAACGTAGCTCCCGCTGAAGATTACGAATAGTATTCAAATTAAACATGTGTACAGGCTCCCGTAGCTGCGTCACTCCTTGTTTGTAACACGGTGCGTGTGGACTTCTGGGATTGTTGCGGACGGCCCAGCAGTCGCTGTTTTTGAAATTGCGCAAGGGGAGCCATAGGGGAAAAATCGAGCAAGTACTTTCTACTTCCCAGGTCCTGTTTCTGCACAAGCTATTGCCCACCAAAAGAAATCATGCACAACCTAAAGTTGAGCAAAAAGATAATTTCATGCCCCATAAAATTGCCCAACCCCCTCCACCCTCAGAAAAATAATGGTTCGTCTCTTGCTAATTTTCTATTCGCCGCATACCTCGCTAAGGAACGTGTTCACAACGCAACTAACTTTTTTATTGCTGTATAAATAACCAGCACTAACCAGGTGCAGTTTAGTGAATATGTGTTTATTCACTTTCACTATAGAGAAAGGTTCTTTTTAGTCAAACCATTTATATTATCTAATTTCTTAAATCCTTTAAAACTGATTCGTGACAATTCAGACAGGTATTCAAACAGTTTTTTTATTTTGTTTTTCTTAAAACAAACCGAGAAATTTCTTATGCCCACGTAAAAAAAATTACTTACTGTGACGGACTTTCAAGAAAAGAGTAATTTGCATTAACAAACTTGTAAAGCAACAAATTGGCTTTAAAATGTTTCAGCGACTTCGGATTGTTCAACTTATTTCTTATGAAAAATGCACTATTTTATAAAATTTGTAGGAATTATATTGTGATTAAATTTTTTTATGTAGTCACCGTAATTTCTGCGAATAGGTGAAGTCTTTGATCACTCATCGCATCTGTTGAAAACATCCAAACAAAAAAACTCCATATTTTTCCACCTGGTTTTGACGAATTTCACATCCATTTGACACCTTAAAATTAAGTTAGCCACAAAGAAAGATGGTTGGCAGAGGAACTGAATGACAGCTGATCTGCAGATCTCATAACACCCACGGGTTGACAAGTAATTCTTCATTAAACGCGAAGCAACTTACATCCAGGGCCTGAGAGAAATTTCGTAGAAGACTGGCTGTGAATGTCTGTGCTAGTTAGGTAAGCAAATTCAAAAAGGTCACTGTTATAATATACTTTGCTAAAAGAACTAGTTGTATTTTAATAGTTATGATAAGTATATAACCATGTATTACTAGACGGTCGAAGTCGTTAAATTGAAAAAAATGTTTCGTTAGCCTCTTAATCGCAATTTTGTTTTCTGATTTTACTGCAGGCTTAAATAAAATACGCTTACACCTTTTTCGGCGTACATGTCAAAACCAAAATCTAGCAACATTTGCATAGAGTCAGTAAAGAAACTGTTTATTTATATTTGTAATTTGTTAAATTAACGCAGCATATTTTAAAAATAGTCTTGAGTAGCTGGTATTCCATCCTTGAAATTGACACAAAAACTTCTCGTGACTCTAAGAAACGTTTAATTTAAATAGTCTTATATATGCGCGTTTAATAAAAAAAACACCAGCTTCTAGCAATTAATTATTACTAAGCTACGATGGAAACTGTTTCACGTCAAAAATAAATTTCCTAATAAAGGCATGCAAAGCTAATTTAGGCGCACGTAACTACATGTTGCCTTGATAGGCAACATCTGAGATAAAACTGTTCACTACATCTACGGCATTGATCACTATTTCTTTCTCGATGACAAATCATTTAAATAATTTAAATTTGCAAAGACCCAAGTATAGTTGAAATCATGCCCTCTACATTTTTATGAAGGGGAAAGCGTAACTTCGTAAGAATACTGTTTTCTGAAAAGGTGGCATGAATCGGCTTACTTTGGTCATTACTCTTCGATGTATGTCTGCAGCAGAGAAGTTTGAGTGACGCTTGCCTCTTAACTACGTAATTAAAAAGTACTTTCCAAAGGCTTTACTTGTGTTAAGAAATTTACAGATACTACATAATTCAAACTTGATCAAAGCATGCAGGTGCACGGAAAGCTCCCAGGGAATAGGGGAAAGAAATACCCGGGAGTAAAACTTGATATGCCCCTCAACAAATAGGCTATCCCCGCAAGAGAGTAGTAAAACCTTCCTCGCATCCATCCATGCCGGAAAAAAATCGAAAATCCTGATACTTTGCCTGAAGAACACTTTTAGGAAACTATCTTCGAATATACCATTGCCACTTTTTAAAAATTGACATCAGACATGCCAAGATTTTAAGCTTCTTAAAATGTTTGAACTTTCACTTTGAGCTCGTAACGTCTCGAGATGGCACTTCTTCAAAGGACCCTGAAGCCTTTGAAACAGCCGCAGAACTTGCAAATAGTGCCATTGACAGAAAGTAGAAGCGTTACACTCTTTTTTTCGGAGTTATTTGTTTTTACTAGCATTGTAAAGTTTTTCAATACAAGCGAGTAGAATTTGGCCAATTTCCATATTAGTTTATGCATAATTAACGAGGCAAAACTCATCTTTTCTATTTTTGTGATTTTCTCGAAAACTTTAAGATAGCGTCCACAATACGCCCAAGGAATTTGAAAACGCAGCTTTATTTCTATGTTTAGGCCTGCCGTCCACACTAATCCGTCACGAAAACGGAGCTTTTCGAAAACACTCTTCAAACCGGAGGAATTTGAAAACGCCGGCTTTATTTCTATGTTTAGGCCTACCGTCCACACTAATCCGTCACGAAAACGGAGCTTTTCGAAAACACTCTTCAAACCGGAGGAATTTGAAAACGCAGCTTTATTTCTACGGTTAGGCCTACCGTCCACACTAGTCCGTCACGAAAACGGTGCTTTTCGAAAACGCTCTTCAAACCGGAGGAATTTGAAAACGCCGGCTTTTCATTTTCATCTCGACGGAAAACAATTTGAAAACGGAGAAACGATGTAGTCGCGATAATCATGTGATTTCCCTGCCCGAGTTTTCCTCAAACACAAATCCAAAATGACCGATGATTGTTGCGTTTTTAACTTCCTCCGGCGTAGTGTGGACGGAAAATATTTGATGCGTTTTCAGAGCTGGTAGTGAAACTTCCGTTTTCAAATATCTCCCGCGTAGTGTGCAAGGTAGAAGGCGGCGATGATACATTCGAAAATAGTTCCCTAAGAATGTTTTTCAGGCAGTGCCAGGATTTTCGATTTTCCAAACCTGGCAGCCCATCGATTTTCGTTATTTCTAAGCAGTGACTCTTAAATATTATCAAGGTCATCAAGAAATTTCGTAATGCCACTACGCATGAATTATTCAAAATTCAACAACCCATCGTACATATGACCACGTTTTCACACCGCGTGTCTGTTGTAGATCATGTCTTCAGTTGCCCTGGAATTTATCGCTGAAACCCAAAGACGCAATCTAACCAAGGATTACAAACCGAACACTTCTTCGAGAACACAGATCGCTGACAAGATAGGAAAATGTGCGATTCCCCACGAGTCCATGTTCAAAGTGGCCTGGGACTGGTTCGTCCTCGGTCTGGTGCTGTTCACGGCAATCTATATCCCGTATGAGGCGGCTTTCTTAGGCAACACCAAAGTCAGGTCTGGAAAGTCCATTTGGCAGAAGATTTACTCGGGCGAGCCTCAAGAGACTGTCAATCTAATAGTGGACTTGATGTTCATAATTGACATACTGATAAATTTCAGGACCACCTACGTGGAGAGAAAATCCGAAGTAGTCGTCAGCTCGCCGAAGAAAATTGCCATCCATTATCTCAAGACATGGTTTATTGTGGATTTTATTGCTGCCATCCCTTTTGATTACTTCATACCGGATGAGGCTAATGGGGTAAGGATACTAGTGAGAAAATATATATTATTACAACTAAAGTAGTGTCAGTTTTGGCCGGGAGAGCCTGGGAGAGAAAATGTTCAGGTCTGATTTTCTCCACCACAAGGTCACCGTCTTGTGATTTTGGACAAGACTAATCTTCGTTATAATAAGGCAAAGTAAAGAAACTCTAAAGAGTAGAGCAAACATGATATCAAAATGGCGTAGATTTCCTTCACGAACTACTCTTTCGAGGTGTACCGCGTATACCGGTCAGTAACTGTAGTAACTGTTGTAAGTCATCAAATGAAGTTTTGACACCATTTTGATAAAGATGGTTTCCAATCAATGGTTTCCGTACTGCACACTCTCGAGAGTTTGTTTACGTTTTTTTGTTTAGTTTCATGTAAGACATCACAAAATGTAAAGATTTCGCAACTACTTACATGAAGTAAATTCGTTAAAGTTGAAGTCTCATAACAACCGCCATTATGGATGGAGAAGCGGTGGAAGCTTTATGCTTCATCCTTTCTCATATCACTCGATGAAACAACTTCGCAGCTGTAAAAATCAATGAAGCTGTTGGAAAAAGAATTTGAAAGGCCTCAAAGATAAGGTATGTGGTTTGTAACGAATAACATCGATTCGCATTCCATCGAGTGGGAACTTATAACGTATATAAACATTAGGGTGCTGAGACTGCGCAGTACGGACTGGAAATCATCTTTAAGAACATATAACAATTAATGTTGATGTGACCCTCCTAGGAAAGTAGCCGAAGTTTCGAAAAAGAAATTAAGTCGGATTTAGAATTGATAGCCTTGAGTACTGGGAATGCTTCTTAAAACATCAAGAATAGTCAATAACTGACTTTTAGCAGTATAAAACCTATTTGATTTGATTTCCTGCGTAAAATTTTTTTATCTGAATTGCTCTGTCGAAGGGCTTACACCTGAAACTTGCAAAACTCGTACTGGCTTTTAACTGGCTATATTTGAATGTTGTTTTTACTTCCATCATTATAGGCAGCCTCCCTCACCGGGCTGTTAAAAACCGCTCGTCTTCTCCGCCTTATCAGAGTTTCTCGCAAAATGGATCGCTATTCCGAGTACGGTATAGCTGTCATTTTCCTGCTGACGTCATTTTTCACTCTCATTGCTCATTGGTTAGCTTGTATCTGGCACGTGATTGGTCAGGATGAGATCGAGGTCCCGTATGGTTGGATTCAATTGCTTGCAGGCGTAGTGGAACAGCCAATAAATCGGTCAGAGCCGGACAGCGGACCGGGGTCTGGGACCCGGTATATTACTGCTCTATACTTTACCTTAACAGGCTTGACGAGCATCGGGTTTGGCAACGTGGCTCCCAACACTGACAACGAGAAAATTTTCTCTGTCGTGACGATGTTGATAGGAGGTGAGAAAATATATATCAATAAGGCAAAACAAATGGCACAAGAACGGTCAGTAACTCCTATGGCTTTTTTTAGGGTAATTGAGTTCACTTTTTGATAAATCCTGCCCCGTGGGCAAATCATCGATCTTTCAATCCTAAGGGGAACTAAAAAAGGAGGCAATAACATGAATTCATAATATCAGCCATTTATTATATCAGCGTGCTGCATATTTCTCTTACGAACATGGACTTGGCTCTATCGTCAAAAGCAAGAGAAAATGTCAATACAATAGTTTCACTGATTGAAAGCTAAAAGTAATGAGGCCTGGTTTTCTTGAAAATCACTACACTGGTGCACTGAAGACACGATAAGGCTTCTATAATTGGTTGTGTATCCACGAATTAAGTTGTGATTTTAAATTAAAAAAGTCTGATAGCAATCTTCTGTCGTCGTTTGTAGAAAGAATCGCCAAAAACTACTTCCTGACTGTTCTCTCTTCAACAATTCACTTAAAATCTCAATCTTGCTGTTCTACTTATAATTTTAAGAACGTAACGTTTTGAACAAAAATACAGAAAACTTTCCCTGGTATCCCATCTTTGGAAACCTGCCCGCGATCATACAAGGCCTGTACGTATTCCAGTACAGCGCGATATCTCTGGGACTTGCGAGTAGTTAAGCAATAAGGCTACTCATGGTCTAGACAGCTCCCTAGAACCCAAACATTTAAGTAATTTCTACACCTTTTTCTCCCTCAGCATTGTTTTACGCAGCCATCTTTGGAAACCTGACCGCGATCATACAACGCCTGTATTCCCGTACAGCCCGATATCACCGAGACTTGCGAGTAGTTAAGGAATTTATTGCCCTGCATAACATACCAGAGTGCCTCCAGGGGACCCTCCGAGAATATTTCGCCCAGGAACAGACAGCAGCTAAAGGGGACGATATTGAATCGGTGAGAAAATGTGCACGTCTCACGTGACTTGTTGTCCCGGGGACTGAGTACTTCAACAAGACTTTAACAACAAGGCTTCGTCGAGCCCCATTTCAAAATTTCCGCCTTTCGTTAGGGCAAGGGGACATGTTTGAGGAGGAGGGGAAAATAGCACCAAAAAGTTCTCTATCCTACTCCAAAAGTTTTATTCAGGTGCGCGCACTTTGTTGCCGTTGGAAGAGATGTTGATTCGTAGAGTCACTCGTCACGTGTGGGACGAAAGAGACAAATCCCGGATGGGAGTCGAGCCCATGCCCTTCAGAACACATGTCGGATATTCTAACCATTGAGCTACAGGATGTCACGTGATGACCTAGATCACGCTTCCTGGATACTGCTAGGACCAGGAAAGTAAAAAAACCTCCTGTGCGTAGTTAGAGAAAGGAAGATGGTATTTTTTGGTGTTTTGTTTTGTTTCTTAAGGAGCCCACTCTCCTGATTATGTAAGAAAACGTAATTGGTAAAAGATTATTTTGTTTATTCAACAATCATAGAAAGCAACCAACCTCTTCAATTTAAAGGTCTTAGGGGTAATCAGTGAAGAGTACATTTGCTGTTCTTTCACCTTCAGATTATGTACCGCTTTCCAGAATCTCTCCAAGCGGACATCAGGGTTCATCTGAATAAGAGCTTATTTGAGCAGTTTGAGATTTTCCAAGGAGCAAGCCAGGGCAGTCTCCGAGCTCTAGCAACCGCTTTTCATATCGAGCTCTTTCCACACAAGCACTTTCTGCTGAAAGAAGGGGACCAGGTTACCAAGCTTTACTTCATAGTGACTGGAACTGTGGATGTCACCAAGGGAGATCAGAGTATGGTGTTTCTGGGTAAGGCCAGGTTACCAATGCCTACAGGATCTGTTGCATTAGAGCCGGTATTCAGGAAAGCAGCCATTTTGCTTCTCATTTTGCTGATAAAAGTTAAAAAATATGATTAAAGAATTAATGGCGCCAAACTCGAGCTGCACGGGTTTATTTTGGAGGGGGAGGTTGTGATTCACGTCGTAATTATGTTCCTTTATCGCCATCGATATAGCCATTCTCACTTCTTTAAAAATGTTTCTGCTGATAAATCACTTGCTATCAACTGGATAGCGTAGTTTGTTTTTCCAACACTCATCCACTGAATAGCGATTTATCCGATGGATAGCGTTATCCAGTCTTCGAACAACTGGCCAGGGAGAAATAATTTGATCCTGTAAGTCTTTCACTAGAAAACATTTTCCTTTCACGTGCCTTCTGACTGGGAGCCTGAAATAGTCGAAATAGCCACTGGCAATGAACTTTCAGTATATTGGCTCTCTTTTGGCGGGAAACATTTCTGACCACATAATTGGTCGGTTCTAAGCTTTCGTTGCTTAGTTTATAATATCAATTTTCTAACGTGCCATACGCTTCAAAGTAAGCAAAAAAGTATTTCTACACTAAGTAAACTTCAGATTTAGCCATCAACGTTTAAAATAGAAGAAGAACTAGAGAAAAAAATATAGGTAAAAATAGTCTTTGATTTTAACCTGTTTATGTATTCAGGTCCAGGAGACATCGTTGGCTGCTACATGGCGTCACGTCGTAGCAGGCCTGGTAATCACTGTAAATCTCGAGTGAGCCTGCTCTCTAAGGTTAGTTCCCAAGTCCACATCATTGCTTGGCATGATCTTCTGCGAGTCATGAGGGTGTACCCTGAAATTAGGAAGCGTATCATGGAACAAATGGTGCTCTCGTTTGAACTGGACTCTGCTGATATGGTAAGTGATCTGAGGGATCGCAATGTTGCAGCTCAGCTCAGGTTGCTCTTAGCTTGGGCTTTATCTTCACACCACTTACTTTACACTCACC
>OZ026603.1:29991241-30046241 GCA_964020085.1 Micromussa lordhowensis | reverse complement strand
CTGTCTGGTGGTGTTCCATAACCCTTTTTTCCCCTTTCAACCTCTCTTTAAACTTACCAAAAGTTCACTTCAATTCGGGTTTACTCCCGCCTTAATCGGGCTTTGAATAACCCGGCCCAGGGCTCTAGAGAGAGCTCCAACGATCGAAATTATTTTGGAGCTTGGGAACGAATACTACCAAATATGAGTGTGGTTTTCCAAGGCGTTACTTGAACAGCAACAGCTCTGATTTGCTACGATTGCCTACTTTTGTCGAGCCGTTTGTTCAAAAGACCTCCAAGAAGATTTTCTTGTAGCTACAAATCCTGGTAGTAGTACCCTAGCAGGAGTTAAACACGAACAGCCAATGGCTAAAACATCACTGTTTACATAATTTGGAGTCCGGCGAACGTACAAAACTGAAAGCGATGAAAGAGACTGTAGTCTGTGAACAATTTTCCGCGACAATTCGCTAGCGGGCCTACTAGTCATTTGGAAAGGGTTTGTTTCCCAATCGGATGGTGTTATCTAGAGATTTTGCCAGTGGCATTTTCGTATAGTATTAGAGAATTATCAGATTTCACAAACAGAACCAAATGCGGGAATGCAAACAGATAACAATGTTTTCATTAGATGAAGCACGCTTTCGGCTTCGAAAGAAGAAATAATTCTTTTTTGGCTGCAGAGGGCTCTTATGCATATTAAAATCCAACCCTCAATGAGGTTTCGTTAGGAAGTTCCGTTTTAACGTCATAGAACTTTGTACTAAATCTTAAATTAATGAGCCAGATTCAATAAACTAGAAGGGTCTAGAAGGAAATTCACAGTACACGCACATAAAAAGGGAAACAATTAGGAACTAGTCGACCTTTCGTTCTGTTCGTCTATTCAGCGTGGCTCCACTGAATTTCGTGAACACAGATCTCGCTTATACAGTACTTCATCAATTCTCAGACTGCTCCCTTTGATGGGGACGAAAAAATATTTGACTCCAATTTTTCTCAAATTATCGGGCTTAATGGTGGTCATACTTGTTAAAAAATGTTCTTTATCGCGGGGGTCCACCTGAAAGCCGTATTTTGGCTTGGTATTATGTTTTTAATGCAAATATCTCGTTTACGTTTCAAGCAATCAAGAATCTGTTCACTCATTACATACATCTATGTTTTGCGCCGTTTTGTAAATTTTTTGGTGATTTTTAGGTTTATTTGGAGATAGATAGTTTTTCTCAAAGGATTAGTAAAATTTATGGAAATAGGAAATTTTGAAGATTTGGTGTTGTTTTAAAATTAGAGTTTGAAGTTAAAAATTGGTAGATACACACCAAAACAGTTGCCTAACAACCCGAGTGCCATTGTGGGGTCGGGCAACTGTCTGGTGGTGTTCCATAACCTTTTCTCCCTCTTTCAATCTCTCTTTAAACTTCCTCAAATTTCACTTTAATTCAGGTGAACCCCCACCTTATTCGGGCTTTGAATAACCCGGCCCAGGGCTCTAGAGAGAGCTCCAACGATCGACATTTATTTTGGAGCTTGGGAACGAGTACTACCAAATATGAGTGTGGTTTTCCAAAGGCGTTACTTGAACAGCAACAGCTCTGAATTGCTACGATTGCCTACTTTTGTCGAGCAGTTTGTTCAAAAGACCTCCACGAAGATTCTCTTGTAGCCACCAATCCTGGTAGTAGTATCCTAGCAGGAGTTAAAACACGAACAGCCAATGGCTAAAACATCACTGTTTACTTAATTTGGAGTCCGGCGAACGTACAAAAACTGAAAGCGATGAAAGAGACTGTAGTCTGTGAACAATTTTCCGCGACAATTCGCTAGCGGGCCTACTACCATTTGGAAAGGGTTTGTTTCCCAACCGGATGGTGTTATCTAGAGATTTTGCCAGTCGCATTTTCGTATAGTATTAGAGAATTATCAGATTTCACAAACAGAACCAAATGCGGGAATGCAAACAGATAACAATGTTTTCATTAGATTAAGCACGCTTTCGGCTTCGAATTCTTTTTTGGCTGCAGAGGGCTCTTATACATATTAAAATCCAACCCTCAATGACTGAGAGGTTTCGTTAGGAAGTTCCGTTTTAACGTCATAGAACTTTGTACTAAATCTTAAATTAATGAGCCAGATTCAATAAACTAGAAGGAAATTCACAGTACACGCACATAAAAAGGGAAACAATTAGGAACTAGTCGACCTTTCGTTCTGTTCGTCTATTCAGCGTGGCTCCACTGAATTTCGTGAACACAGATCTCGCTTATACAGTACTTCATCAATTCTCAGACTGCTCCCTTTGATGGGGACGAAAAAATATTTGACTCCAATTTTTCTCAAATTATCGGGCTTAATGGTGGTCATACTTGTTAAAAAATGTTCTTTATCGCTCTTGAGTTGTTGAATTATCACACTTAGGTTATGGTGATTGGTTGAACGTATGTAAATCACACCGCGACCTCAGGCCAAGGACAACATACAAACTATTTTGAGAGTCACTTCAACAAATGATTACTCATGCATTTCCTACGTAAACACAGAGCTTTTAGTGCTCAAGAAGTTTTAAATGTTTTTGTAGCCATTTACGAGAGAGAACGTCTTCTCACGAACCCACGCGCTGTGAGCAGCACTCTCTGAAACGCGCTCAAATCCGACTGAAAAGGTCCGCGTTTAATTAGCGCTGTCGTATAATCTCAACAATAGCACAAAATGATACACTTTTGGCCATCTGTTAGCGCCCTTCGCATTTTATTTGTGTATTTCACTGCCAATTTGCCAGTGATATACGCCGTTAGTACACTGCATATAGGAGGTCTGTTTCCGATGAGTGGTTCTTCGGCGTTCTCCGCGGGAAAATCACTCCTCTCTGCCAGTGAACTAGCGATTGACTTGGTGAACAGACGCACTGATGTTCTACCCGGTTACCGACTTCAACTGATCTGGAATGACACACAGGTATTTAACTACATTTTTGTTTGCCTAATCAAACTGTAATTTTCCTAGACGTAACTTCAACTTTGTGATTTTCTGGTTACAAAACTGGATCTGCGTTCCACTGCAACTTCAGTTAAAAGCCATTTTCCTCGAAGTATTGAATCTCGCGAGGTCTCCAACTGATTAATTTACAGTTCCTCGAGTACAATGAAAAGTATACTTTGACCTTTCTGACATTTTACATTACAACGCTGACAGCCTGTGCGAGTAGAAACTAAATATTTCCAAGTGATGTTGTTTCGTTCGGCTTTAAAGTCCTTTTAAAATCTTCTGTGCAAAGAGTGCTGAGAGTAGGGTATGGAAATTGATATTTTAAGTTCCAAACGTTCAATTTCCACGGTGATTATGCGCTATTTAGCACAAATACCTTCGAATCTCGACATGAAAATAAACAAGCATTATTCTATTCAAAAAGGAACTTAGCTTGCCAAAATGATGCGACTACATTAGAAACAAAAGAGCAAAAAGAAAATAGTTAATGCGAGATCAATGGGAATCGTGTCTCGTGGAAAAACTGGCAATCGCGATTTATTCTCTGTTGTCACTTAGAAACCGCAGCTTTGCGGTTTAAATCCACTTAATGCATTTCAAAACATGGTAGTTAAACTATGATCCAGTAATTTCTAACGCTGATGACTGAGAAGGGCGGTCTAAAGTCAATCTTAAGTTAACCAGAACAGATTTAATATGTTTATTAGACAAGAAGAATCTATATTTTATAACATTCCAATTACTGAATTCTTTGCTACGTAATGTCCTTGAACTGTAAACAAGACGCGACCGTAGTTTGGTTGTGGTAGGAGTTTTTCGGATGTCACTTTTGTTTGTTTGCCTTTCCTCTTAAGCTTTTTTTATTTTGCATTTCAATTCACGTTTAAATTTGGCGGTTGGGGACTAGCAAGCAGATCTACAAAAGTCTCATCTGATCAACGATGGACAAATTTTATCATGCGAAACTTCTTGTAGTCAGTTGATGTCAAACCTGTTACAATACTTGAAGAAAAAAAACTGATATTTAATTATAAGCTGAAATTGTTGGCTGTTTAAAGCGAATTGTTCTACGCCTTCAGTGGAATTCTTTAAATTGTTTACAAGCAATTTACATCATTAGCCTTTAAATGATTCAGTAAAGAAATAAAAACTATATAGTTTAAAGTGGGACACTTCTAAAGCCACAAGGGAAAGCCAGGAAGTCTTGATCTTGCAATTTCCTAGACAAAACGACAGGAGACTTATTGGAGACATAGACATTAAATGTTTCCGTTAGAATGCCTTTCTATTCAGTAACCAAGCCCGAAAATTAGCGATTTAAATTAAAGTTTTAATTACTCAGCAATATCAAAAGTGAAGTAATGAAATAATATTGTCGAAATAAGTATGGATAATTAATTTCGTTTTTTTCCCTAAAAGAGTACATTTCATCACAAAGATGCATAAGGCAAAATAAGTGTGGAAAAGTTTCCCGTTGTACTGAATTCAACATGAGTTGAAAATGTTACCACTTCATTGAGTTAATAATTATACTGTCGAATCCTGTGTCTTCTATCGTAGTGTTATTACTTGCCCATACTAATACATTGTTTTATCATAAATATTTGACCGCCTTTTATACAAAACGAGAATTAACCACGAGTTTATTAAATTTTTCTGTTTGCTGTGTTCTCCAGTGAAGCATATATATTTAAATAGCTGTAACGTGATTCATGTAGAAAGAAAGATTCATTTGTGCCGTATAATCAGTTCCAACTGGTTTGGTTCTTGTATTCACTCCAAACTCTAACGCACAGTATTTCAACAAAAACGAGCTATTCTTGTATTTAGTTATAAATGTTGCCTCGGGGATTAGTTTTAAGCTAAGCAGACTAAGCACGATGATCATTTGTGATTGTTTCAAACCCATGGCCACACGAAATCTTGCTTCGCTTTATTAGTAGGTAAAAACTGTTCTATGTTTTTCTTCTCAGTTTGCAATAAACAGGAGGACTGCGTTTTTTGGGAGTCAAAACGGGAGGCAATCGTAACAGATTAATTAACCTCGGCAAGTCGGCGGCGTGCTTTTCTAATTTAAACCATTTTACGGAGCGATTAATAGCCATTAGCGAAGGAATGCAATCTTTTCTTCTCATTGCTATAAGCAAAATCACGCGACGTTCAAATGGAATGAATCAGCATGTTTTAAAATTCCCTGTCGGCAAAAACTTACAAATGTTTTAATTTACGTTATCGAATCTTTGGTAGAACGGTTTTCAATGGACTATTTAGGAGTTTAGCTTGGTTTTGGTCGCGTTTGCGTTCGTTTTTCCGGGTGGTCGCTCGTGCATCAATACGCGTCTTTCCCGCGCCTGTACATCGGTTGCATGTTTTCCCGCGTTTTTTACAAGTTGCAAGTTATTTTGCTTCGAGTTATGTTTCGTTCATTGTGTTATTTGCTTTATTTGCTACTTTCCTTCAGGTTTTACGATACACAGGTATTAGGCAACCACTCAAGTAAAACCAATGTTTATATAGAAACTGCTTTTTTGAATCACTTCTTAACAATGAAAGCTTTGTGTTCGTTTTAATTGAGGCACGAGAATGTCCTGCACTGCGTGGCATGGGGCAGGTTTCCCTTTCACTTATCTTTTAAAATTTCAAACATTTTTCCAATGCTGTTTCTTTAAAACAACTTAAAAAAGGGCATACTGATTGTTCTTATTTCGTTTCAGTCGGTTAAGGCGGGGGTAAACATGAATAGGTGTGAAATTTGAAGTGATCGGGACTGATTAAAAAGGAAATTGTTAGGATTAAGATGGGTTGAAAACACTACCAGACAGTTGAACCCCGCAAAAGAGAGCCCCAGGTTGCTAGGGGACTGTTTGGTATCCAGGGGTATCCGTCTACTAATTCTTCGCTTCAAATTTCAATTTTCCAAATCCATCAAGTCTTCAACATTTCATATTTTCCTCAATTTAACCTATCCTTTGAGAAAAAAATATCTCTTTCCCAAAATGCCCAAAAATCACCCAAAAATTTACACAAAACCGCCAAACCGTGGTTAATGAGATAAGCAGAGAGATTTAGTGTCGCTTGAAACGTGACTGAGATATTGGCAGAAAGGCCGTGTTAAGCAACCTCAAATACCCCCGCCTTAATCCATCGGCTTTCCTGGTTTAACTTAAGATTGATTCAGTCAGATCTACCAAACAGTTTCGCTCTGAAAATGTCCCGTCGTGTCATTAGAAAATGTAGAGTGACTCTATAGTACAATAGTGACATTGTACTTCACGGTCTATTGTTAGAGAAAACAATTCCCCAGCGTGCAGAACTTGGTCTGTTTTTGGAGATGCATTGTCTAGCGTTCCAAATACCAGACGCCAAGCTGAGCACTAAAAACCTAATTGTGCAACACCTGGAGAGTTAGGCTTAGCTCTCTAATACCCGGCGCTTCACGGAGCTGGCACTGTGATTTTATGCTTCATACAGAAAATGCATTTGACGATACCGGTGTTCGTTCCCTACATAATGTTTTTTTCAGTATTTTTCTTTTCCTTTTTCTTTTTTTATTTCCTTTACCTTCTCTTCAGCACCGGCTTTGGTGGAAGACTGATATATCTTGCTCTTTCTCTATTCAGCGTTTGGTAGATGAAATTGTTGCCATCTTTCCATCTTTTCAACAATTGCAAACATCTTGACAGCTCGTTTTCTCCAAACAAAATTCATGAAATTTTTCAAAAATAACCGTGCCGGGATTTGAAACTTGAAAGTAGATAAAAGGAGACTAGCATGTCTTAAGAACACAGGAAATAGGATAGAGAGAGGCGCGCCCCTAATTATATCTCAGCTGAAGTCATGTCCCAAACATTTCAATGAATTTAGCTTTATCGCTAGCAAAGTATAGCAAAGAAATACAGTCGTGACGAACTAAACTATGATCTATTCAGTACTTCCTATTATCAAAACAGTAATTTACTTTTTTTTACTTTATTAAATAGTGTGATCCAGGGCACGGGACGAATGCGCTGTTTGAGTCCCTGCACACTAGGCCCCCAATGATAATGCTCCTTGGAGCTGCGTGCTCGTCGGTAACCCGAGCAACAGCGCAGATTGCAAAGCTGTGGAACCTGTTACAGGTGAGTACAATCTCGTTCCCAGAGGTCGCGTTCCCCTAGTCCCTTCTCGTTTCACGCCCGCAAGGGACTAAGGGAACGCGACCTCTGGGAACGAGATTGAGGTGAGTAATGTTTCTTAGTATTTCAACAGGAATGTTCCTCAGGCTTAGAAGCTTTCCTCAGAATAGTAGCTACCATGGCTATGTAAACGATATCAGAGTATGAAGTGCCCAACGTAAAGTGTCCTGTCGTCTATCGAGTTCTGTATCACAAAATGAAGCTATTTTAATTGCTTCGCTTTCTACGGTCTTGGTGTGTTATTAAACGTTTCAAACCATGCATAAGAAACATACGACAGTGCCCCCTTAACTCAATAACTGATCAAAATATTCTCTTTTCGATCTTGATTGACAGGTGTCCTACGCCTCCACTTCCTCTGATCTGTCAAATAAGCAAAAGTATCCTTTGTTGTTTAACATCGCGCCACCAGATTCGGCTCAGAACAGCGCGAGGATGGCGTTCCTGAAATACTTTAAATGGAACCGGATTGCCACCATACGGCAAAACGACGACATTTTTGATGAGGTAATGTGTCAGTATATCTCACGTTTTTTTTTTTTTTGTCTTTCATTTTGCATGCTCTATCGCAAAGGACTAGATTTAACTTTTAAGTATTTTAATCATAAGTTGTTGTAGTCATTTGTGACTGCGTTGAACTGATGATCAATTCAGGAAGCTAAAAATAACTTACAATTCGCTCTTGAGATTCACATTGATTCTCTCTCCTGTTCATCTGCTCTCGTCTTGTCCACATGATGTTGAAGAATGCTTTTGTTCACTTATCAAACCAACTTATAATTTTGATTTCTCTCAGGTGATGGACACGTTCCAAGAAAAACTAATAAACAACGACTTGGAACTGATAGCCACGGAGTTGTTCAATGATGATCCTAAGTCGCAACTTGAAAATCTCAAGGTAGGTTTTCAGACACAACGTTTTTTATTTGCCGATCACAAGAAATTGTCTCGACATTGTGAAATGTTTTCACGCTAAGCTCATTTACTTTCAACAGAAGAAAGATGCCCGTATTATAGTGGGGATGTTTTACGAAGATCAGGCTCGAAAAGTGTTTTGTGAGGTAACTATTTGCCAATCTGTTCACTGTTTCTTTACTCCTGGCATGTTTCGAACGCTTCCATACTTGTTCTCTAGCAGTGACATGGTCAATTATGGATCAGAATTTTGATTTTGATGACACCAGAGCCTCTTACGCCCTGTCATGTTCTCTCGGTGTCATTGATCAAATTTTATCACGTAGTATACCTTTACCGGACTATTATCAGACGATAATCCCCGGTAGTGTCCATGAAGAGAAACATGCGAGTGGCAACTGCTGTTCGCTTGCAATGAAAATTACCGAAAACCTAAACTAGCCCATCAATATCTAGGAATCGAAAGAATCGAGTGGCGTTTAGCCAACCTTTGTCAGTAGAAAGGTCTTATAAGGAATTATCTGTAGAAGAAAATTCTTAGAAAACTCTAGCACCAAACAAGGTATTAATACAGGTGTGTACTGAATTGTGTTCTATTGGCTTACAAAGCCATCAAAATTTGATAACTGCCTGAGAATCGAATTGTGAATTGTTAGACAATTTCCAACCTCCAGATCATTTTCACGTGACGTCATCGATCACTTTCTAAAATCCAAAATTGAAGAGCCACCAAAGTTTTTATCTCCATCAGACATAAGAGGCAGTATATTTATATCTGTTTACAATTTTACAGCTCAATAGCGTGCTTCGTTTGGAAACCAGAGCATTTTGAATATTTTTAGGGTTATGGAGGTTCGTGACACAAGGCTACGATCGAGTTTGTTGAAAAATATATACTTAGAAGTTAAAGCATTAGGAAAAGTGCTTACTTAAATGATTGTTTGTTCAGTACTACAATTAGATAGCCAAAGTAAGTTCCAGATGTTTACATTATTTTCCGGCCGCCATATTGGTGTACCACGGATGTACACCAACATGGCGTTTTCATTCTGCGAAACAATTCGACGAATATCTGAAGTTTGAAGAAACGCACAGGCCTGAAACTTGGAGAAGTGTCCTATTTAGTAATCTTATATAACATCGATCATATCTTCTTAGCTTTTTCCATTCGATGGTTTTCGATTTATTTTTTTATTGCGTGACAGTGAAAACGATCTACAGGCAATTTAGTACACGTGACATTGCAAAAGCATGACCCCTCTCTGTTTGTAGGCTTACAAGCAAGGAATGTTCGGTGAGCATTACATGTGGCTGTTACTGGACTGGTACGATAACAAAAGATGGTGGTTGGTGAAAGATAATGAAGTAGATTGTACAGAGGAACAGATGAGAAAGGCTGTGGAGGGGTACTTCTCTATTGAAAGCGCTAAAATTGTTTCAAATAATCAGCCCACAGTATCAGGAATGGTAAGTCCATATGGCAGCAGATGTCTTTATTAGTTATCTTTATCTCTAATAGCGGTGCCTCGTTGTAGAAAAGCCTTCCAACTGATATCAGAGTATCTATCATGAGGCCCCATTAGGAGGAGAAGGGTGAGGGGAGGGAGGGGGAGGGGGAGGGTGAGGGGAGGGAGGGGGGAGGGTGAGAGAAGGGGAAGGGAAGGAAGGGGGGGTTGAGTATCCCACATCCCATTAATTTTTGGCCTATATATCCTGTATCCTGTTAATTCCAGTTGCAAAAAATAACGATTTTCCAACTCGATATCTTGGTTTATCTGATCTAATTATCCCATATCCCATTAATTTCCCCCCCCCAGGTATCCTGTATCCCATTACTTTTACCTACATATCCCGTATCCCGAGAATCCCAAATAGAGCCTCTATCATGAAAGAGTCCTGAAAAGTATTCCAGCCCAAGTTAGTCAATCTGGCAATACATACAACCGTTGTTTAAACACGATTACATGTCAAAGCTTTCAGCTTGTGGGGTGGCAATCTTATACTCACAATTAATTTTGAAGTCAAAATTATTTCATTGGCCTTGTCGATTACGTCTACGTGTCATGAATTGCAGTTTAGCTCTGTTCTGATGTTTGTGTTTGTTTATTTTCTTGTCGGCAAGACACTCTCCCTTCACAGGTCCTTTCTACACTCAGACAAATTTTTTTTAATGGCTGGATAACGCTCTTCCCCGGGCAAATCGCTATTCAGTATTTCTGAGATTGCATTATCCGCTCTTTAAATTACAGGGCCCTGGCTAGCTATACATGTATTGAAAGATACCGTATTTACTCGAATAAGCGCCGCCCTCGATTAAGCGCCGCCCTCGAATAAGCGCCGCATCTGAAACAAAAAACTTAATAAGCGCCGCCCTCGAATAAGCGCCGCATCGGCAATTTATTTTCCTTAAATGTGATGTTCTTTAGTTCAAAGTGACCGTATTTCTCTGCTCGGGCGGAAAGCTCTCTTTCCAGAATTCTTGCTATGCGAAGTATAGTATCAGTCCATAGGTAAATCAACAGATAGAAAGTGTAGCGTTGAATAAAAATATAGAAAAAGTAAATTTGTCTCAGGGTACAATTTTTAAATAAGCGCCGCACTTGTGGCGCGAAAAATTAAATAAGCACCGCGGCGCATATTCAAGTAGATACGGTAACCTTCATTAGGCGCGAAAATGTCATATGGGGATATCATCAAGCATTCCTCAGTTTTGGCTTCATTTCCAACCTCATTCCCAGGGCTTTTCCCTTAAAGATTTGGAAAAACCCTGGGAACGAGGTTGGCTTTATCACGTGCTGTAATCAAACCCGACACGTATGAGGAAAAAAATTCATGATTTGTAAAATATTCTTTGTCTATTTTTAGACGTCTAAAGAATTCCTGCAAACTTACGTCAGAAACAAGTCGGATCTTTACGTGCCCTTTGTGTTTGACTCTGTGTGGACGATTGCACTGACACTAAACAACTCCATGCATCAAATCAAGACCACGTTGAACAAATCTTTAGCGGACTATACCTACAAAGACAACAGCATGGTGCAGATCCTTAAAAAGACACTGGAAAACTTGGAATTCCAAGGAATAACGGTAAATGACGGCAGTTTAAAAGTTATTTTTTAGGAGCTTCCTGCCTAGCAAGAGGATCCGTGCACAAATTGGAGCGTGAGCAAAAAATTGACCAAGCTGGGAGTCGATTTTTTTGCTCTGACCCTAATTTCCTCGCGACCAGACTTTGCTCGTTCAGCCCAGGCCTCTCCTGCGGAACTGCTACGCAGGCTAGAGCTCTGTCTGAACACACGTGCGCGTCACTCAGGTTTCCCGCCCAAAAAAATTTCCAGATGGGTTTTGTATTGACTCCGATTAAAATTTAATTTTTAAAGTCGTGAACTTTGATCCTTAGAACTTCTCTTTCTTTACTCGATAACTCTGGTTTTACACAAAATGTTATTATCGTTTTCAGGGACCAATAAAATTTTCAGACATGGGCGAAAGAACAAGGCCAGCTTGCATAAAACAAATGCAAAGTAAGTTTAAATGGGTCACTAGACAGAAACTATCGTCATTGTGGATTAAAACTTTCGTCTGTCCTACGAATGACCTTAGTCCAGTGTTTCCTGGTTTCCTACGAAATATTTTGTTTCTGCAACTGAAAAACGCAAAACAGGAGCCAAATGTATGTATGTATGGAGATCGCACTCGAAGTCTTTGTTGTAACAATAGG
This sequence comes from Micromussa lordhowensis, assembly GCA_964020085.1. Classification (NCBI taxonomy): domain Eukaryota; kingdom Metazoa; phylum Cnidaria; class Anthozoa; order Scleractinia; family Lobophylliidae; genus Micromussa; species Micromussa lordhowensis. The sequence continues at coordinate 30,034,464 of OZ026603.1, read as the reverse complement.
TAGTCTTAACCTGTTAGTTCAAGTATCATTGGAGACTAGAAAGGGGTCGTGTAAAAAGCTAAAAAGAAAAAACAGGGAAATGGTTGACTCGGCAGGGTTGGTATAGGAGATAGAGGCACCAGTGGCTCAGTGTTTTTTTCCAGCAAATTGAGCAAAAAGAACTGGATTTTTAGACAGGTTAATTATTCGGCTGATAATTACTGCATATACCCATTCAACCCCATGCCTCTGGGGTACTTACAATTTATTTCCATGACTTAGTTTCTTTTTTCTGGAGAAAATCATTAATGTGTACTTGACTGAATGCGTAACCACTGTATTCATATTTGCAATTTGCTGTTTTTCTTTGTTTAAACAACAGATGGCGAGTCAGTGGTGGTGGGTACATATTTTCCTGAGAGCGACAAAATTGACTTCGACGGAGCTAAAGTGTTATGGCAAGGTACATCATGTTTCGTTAAAGTCATGCTACTCGTGTTATATGGCTCTTCCGATCCATGACGGGTGAACTCTCTTACACTGCAGTATAGGATCCGGGATCAGAAGAGCATTTGTGAATATGAATTACCAAGCGACTGGGAGTATCGCTTCTTCCCCTGGATGGGAAACGAAACGAAGCGATGCGATATAATACGAAACGAAACGAATCGAATCGAAACCATACGTTACGCTACGTTACGTTACGTTACGTTACGATGCGATGCGATACGATACGAAACGAAACGAAACGAATCGAAACGAAACGAAATGATACGATACGTTACGTTAAGTTGCGATTCGATACGAAACGAAACAATGCGATACGAAACGATACGTTACGTTACGACTCGATACGAAACGATACGATGCGATATGATACGATATGAAATGATAGAAGTATATTATGAAATACACTTATCTACTAGTGTAGCCAAAGCTATGAAAGTGCTGCGGAAATTGGGATGTTGTTTGCAAATTGAAGTAGGGATTGTATAGAGCTTGTGTAGAAATGGTTGCCATCAAGTTATTTTGTTTGGTCAAGTCCCAGAAATTGTTGAGTAAGATGTGGTTATATTCAATTCATGATGTCATCATCAGTTACAGCGTTTAATTTGTGAAAGAAATAATGCAACAATAAAGTTCATAAGTTTAAGATTTCATGAACAAAATTAACTGATTTTGTGCGATTATGCAACGGCTTGTTAAAAAGTATGGAATGTAGCTGTGCGAATTAATGCATAAGTGCGAACACATGAAAGCCTGTCAAATTTGCCGAGGTGCTTCGGCAAGAAGCACATGGCAGCTACAGGAGTATACGACAAAGCTATCAGAAAAAATACTTAAACTACTTTCAATTTTTGGCAGACGACAGTACTATCGAAAACCTCACAGTGTTACTTGTTTGCGGCGAACTCGACTTGATCAATCTATTCATCGACATGTATCTGCCTAACAGTGTAACTTATTCAAGGCGAACTTGATATCAACCTATTGACGACATATATCTACTTAAGGTATCAGCCACACCCTTCAGAACCGGCAGCGAGCGGATCTCTGTAATAACGCTTTCATTTCTCTTATAAACCCCAACAAACCATACATTTTCTGAAAGCTTAATATTTCCAGATTATGACTCATTTCTTTAAAAATCTCAAAATCGTAAGAGATAGCGTAATTGAGACGTTTTTTGCGAAAGCATATGTCTTTTTAAAGTCAACTTCAGTCCCGCTAAGAATGGTCGGAAGAGAACGATAAACATCGCATTTGCTTCTTGACACGTTCTACTAACAAACCGTGTCTTAGTTTTTATTTGTTTCTTTTGTGACAATAGGATAAAGTCAGAGGGGAATCAGCACTTCCTTCGAAAAAATGACGATTATTCGAAAACGGAAAAAGAAAACAAAAATCGCCGACACGCTTTTCAAGAAAAAACAATCTGACAATAAGCTGGCCAAATTTCAGCTAAATCGGTTCAGGGGCTGCCGACTTGGAGTTCAAAACAAGAAAAATATATTTTTTGCGGCATCTTAACCGCAATAGGATTATAACACCTAATCATCCATTTTGATGTTTACCAGCGAGGGATCATCTTGCAACAACAATAGGCATTTGACAGGTGATATGCAGCAGGCCAACTGCATTTTCTGTTTATCGGCGATAGCTCGAAAGCCAAGAACAATGCACAATTTATCGCGAGCGCCCTGCTTTTTTCCATCGTCGGAAATGGAAGATTAGTTCGTGCGACGGACAGCTTTCGTTCTGGCACTGAAACATCCAAATGGAACCAAGTTCGTTTTTACTTCCTAAATTCTCCACAAGTTCAACGCTTTCTTGACAAAAGCGACAGGTCACCGATTCGTTGATCTTCTCTTGCAGTCTTTGACCGGCTACGATAGCGTGGCCATAGAACTTTTGCCATGTTTCACTGCTTTCCAGATCTGCAAGAGGTTCTTCAACCGTAATTTTTGACCGGCTTGCACTACATGTTGACGAGGAAGCCGACGAATCGTTCGGCGCTTGGCTGCTCGTTCAACTCCTTTAGCCATTGCTCCTGGTCGAAGTAAGAGCCTTTGTCACTCTCCGCTAATTTTTCAGCACAATGAGAGCTCAACGAGTCTTTCGGCTTCTAAGAAGACATATTGAAGACATATATCTACTTCAGTTAACCGTCCGCCCGCGGATCTCTGTAGCGCTTTCATTTCTCTTGTAGCACTGAAACATCCAAATGGAGCCAAGTCCGTTTTAACTTCCTAAATTCTTCACAAGTTCAACGCTTTCGTTGATCTTCTCCTGCAGTCTTTGACCGGCTACGATAGCGTGGCCATAGAACTTTTGCCATGTTTCAGTGCTTTCCAGATCTGCAAGAGGTTCTTCAACCGTAATATTTGACCGGCTTGCACTACATGTTGACGAGGAAACCGACGAATTGCATTCGGCGCTTGGCTGCTCGTTCAACTCCTTTAGCCATTGCTCCTGGTCGCTAATTTTTCAGCCCAATCAGAGCTAAACGAGTATTTCGGCTTCTTCCGCCTTGCCGTTGCAGATGAAAACAAACACGACCTCTTCTTTTTTTTCGCAGGCATTTGAATCAATCTTGTGGCATGTAATGCGTGATAAAATGACACCACTATACCTTCTGAATTATTTCGTGACGCGTTGACCTACAAGTTAATCCAGAATGACAGGACTTGTCAACAGGCAATGCGTAGTGCATTCTGGTCCGCTGAAAGCGAGGCTCTTCACAGCGCAGAGCATTGTGGTCCGCTGAAAACGAGGCTCTACCACAGCGCAAAGCATTGTGGTCCGCTGAAAGCGAGGCTAAAAACCGTGGCAAAATCTCAAATTTTCCTACATTTCTTTTATATTTAGACTAGTGTAGCCAAAGCTATGAAAATGCTGCGGAAATTGGGATGTTGTTTGCAAATTGAAGTAGGGATTGTATAGAGCTTGTGTAGTTATTTTGTTTGGTCAAGTCCCAGAAATTGTTGAGTAAGTGTGGTTATATTCAATTCATGATGTCATCAGTTACAGCAACAATAAAGTTCATAAGTTTAAGATTTCATGAACAAAATTAACTGATTTTGTGCGATTATGCAACGGCTTGTTAAAAAATATCGAATGCAGCTGTGCGAATTAGTGCATAAGTGCGAACGTATGAAATCCTGTCAAATTTGCCGAGGTGCTTCGGAAAGAAGCACATGGCAGCTACACGAGTATACGAGAAAGCTAACAGAAAAAATACTTAACCTACGTTTAATTTTTGGCAGACGACAGTACTATCGAAAACCTCAGAGTGTTACTTGTTTGCGGCGAACTCGACCTGATCAATCTATTCATCGACATGTATCCACCTAACAGTGTAACTTATTCAAGGCGAACTTGATATCAATCTATTGACGACATATATCTACTTAAGGTATCAGTCACACCCGTCAGAACCGTCCGCACGCGGATCTCTGTAGCGCTTTCATTTCTCTTATAAACCCCAACAAACCATACATTTTCTGAAAGCTTAATATTTCTAGATTATGAAAATCGTAAGAGATAGCATAATTGAGACGTTTTTTGCGAAAACATATGTCTGTGTAAAGTCAACTCCAGTCTCGCTAAGAATGGTCGGAAGAGAACGATAAACATCGCATTTGCTTCTTGACACGTTCTACTAAAAAACCGTGTGTCAGTTTTTATTTGTTTCTTTTGTGACAATAGGATAAAGTCAGAGGGGACAAATCATCAGCACTTTCTTCGAAAAAATGACGATTATTCGAAAACGGAAAAAGAAAACAAAAATCGCCGACACGCTTTTCAAGAAAAACAATCTGACAATAAGCTGGCCAAATTTCAGCTTAATCGGTTCAGGGCTGCCCACTTGGAGTTAAAAACGTATGCTTAACTTTCCAAAATTTCGTTCCGAGAAAACAAGAAAAATTTATTTTTTGCGACATCTTAACCGCAATAGGATTATAACACATAATCATCCATGTTGATGTTTACCAGCGAGGGATCATCTTGCAACAACAATAGTCATTTGACAGGTGATATGCAGCAGGCCAAATCTTTACGCGGGATATGGCGGGAATACACTGCATTTCTGTTTATCGACGACAGACCAAGAAAACTAAAAACCTTTGAGACTGTCGCGTGACCGCCATCGATATCTCGAAAGCCAAGAACCGATGCACAATTTATCGCGAGTGTTTTTTTTCATCGTCGGAAATGGAAGATTAGTTTCGTGCGACGGACAGCTTTCGTTCTGGCACTGAAACATCCAAATGGAACCAAGTCCGTTTTTACTTCCTAAATTCTCCACAAGTTCAACGCTTTCTTGACAAAAGCGACAGGTCACCGATTTGTTGATCTTCTCCTGCAGTCTTTGACCGGCTACGATAGCGTGGTCATAGAACTTTTGCCATGTTTCAGTGCTTTCCAGCTCTGCAAGAGGTTCTTTAACCGTAATTTTTGACCGGCTTGCACTACATGTTGACGAGGAAACCGACGAATCGCATTCGGCGCTTGGCTGCTCGTTCAACTCCTTTAGCCATTGCTCCTGGTCGAAGTAAGAGCTTTTGTCACTCTCCGGTAATTTTTCAGCCCAATCAAAGCTAAACGTCGTCTTTTTTTGGAAGGCATTTGAATCAATCTTGCGGCATGTAATGCGTGATAAAATGACACCACTATACCTTGTGAATTATTTCGTGACACGTTGACCTACAACGGTAGTCAGCGCAGAGCATTGTGGTCCGCTGAAAACGAGGCTCTACCACAGCGCAAAGCATTGTGGTCCGCTGAAAGTGAGGCTAAAAACCGTGGCAAAATCTCAAATTTTCCTACCTTTCTTTTATATTTAGATTATGAACTGCTGCTACGCTCGCTACGCTCGCTCCGCAGCAATTATGAACTGCTGCTACGCTCGCTACGCTCGCTCCGCAGCAAAAAGTATGGTGTGACATCACATAAATGATAAAATTAATCTGCAGGTATTTCTAACAAACACAACCCAATGACTCCGGCTACGACTCCAACTCCGAACAGCCAACGCATCTCTCATAGTCTTATTTATGAGATTTACCTCCTCTAATGGCTGATCTGCTCCAGGTTTAGCCTTGTCTAACAAACGGCAAGTGAAAATTATGAAGAAATACTAGCTTCGACGAGGGGATGTAAAAACAAGATAACTGTATATAGCAACCAGTAATACTGTACGTCTTTGTGGTGCTCTCTTGGCCGAGCAAAGTATTTCCACTTATTTTTCTTCCTGTTTCTTAATTTAAGGGGGCGCTCCCCCTACAGATGGCAAGGTTACTATATTTGAGATGCAGTACGTTTCTACGCCATTGTTTTGGGTCATCGTTATTTTGGCCAGCGGTGGAATTCTCCTAGCGCTGTATTTCTTAAGATTCAACATTGTGTGGCAAGAGCATAGGTAAGTCTGCCCACTCTTCTGAAATACACGCCACTAAAAGATACCGTTATCTGGTAAAGAAGCCAATGGTTCTCCTATTGCGGGAGAAGAGAATCGTTTTGTAATGAGAAAGAGTCGATCCTCCTCCTTCGTTTTTGTTGTTTATAGTCATCAAAAACACTCTCAATTCTCTACTTGCACAATCCCATAATACACCTCTTTTACCCCCAAAAGCATTTGCATAGACATTGCTTTCGTTTACTCTTGGGATACCTTCATGTCCTATGAGAAATTGCAAACCGCAATGATTATGCAAAATTTTGGGGGGTAAAAGAGATGTATTATGGGGTTTGTGCAAGTAGAGAATACCTATAAAGAATGTCAGAATGTTTTCATGGATATTGCCTCAGTCATAATTTTTCTGGCTACAGGTCTGTTGTAGATAAGTTTTCCATGGAATAAAAGAAATGAAATAGGATCTCTGAGTTTTCAAGTTCGTCAGCTCGTCCATTTTATTAGCTAAATCAAACCATTTTGTTGTAAGGTAATTGTGTCCTAGTTAACATTTTGTTTGCTGGATTACTGCAAATACTCTCATATTCCCGTTCTTTTCAGCTATATCAAGCTATCATGTCCAAACTGCAATAACCTGATTATTCTTGGTTGTGTGCTCATCTACACATCTGTATACATGGTTGCCATTGACGGCAAACGAGTGAATGAAAGTTCACTAGCGGGACTTTGCATGGTAAATTTACCTTAAACATGTGCCTTCAAACAATTTAGACCTTATTAACTAAATGTGTATGAATCCGAAAGCTGTCAACTCAGCTTTTCGCCAAAAGGAGATGAGACATCTCGTTATAGCAACTGCTTACTGTCGAAAATGGCTTGTTCAGTAATCTCTCGAAAAAAACACGAGAATATTTGGTCAATAACGACTAAGTTTTCTCGATCCCGACATTTGTTTCTGCTTTCAGTGACGGCACATTTTAAGAATTGAAAGCTTTTTAATTTTCCAATTTGATTAGTTTTGTACCAAGCTACTGAGATCGCATTCTTAGTTTTTTAGAGTTTCCCTTTTTTCTTGATTTATTCTTGATTAGACTGAGTTCACAGCTGAGCTCGCTAAATGATTAGTAAACTTCCTGCAAAGTGCGCCAATCACAGTAGTGTACGTTGTCTTTTCGTCCAATCAGATAACGAGTGATTTGGCGCGCGCGATATTTCCCGCGCTTGACAAAGATTGCATACCATCTGATTTTGATTGGTTTGTTCTCTAATTTTCCCGTCACAACGAATATTTCAGTGAATATCTATCAAAGGCATGCTTAACAATTTCGTTTCATTTTAGGCCAGAGGTTTTCTCCTGTCTATTGGCTACAGTTTAGCGGTTGGGGGAATGTTTTCAAAGATGTGGAGAGTATATCAAATCTTCAGCAACGTTAAACCGAAACGAAAGGTATTATACTCGATTGTATTGTAAAGCGTAACTCACTTTCTCGTTTCCAGCTATGCACCCTGAGGCGGGGGGTGGGAAATCCCATTTGGAAAGGTCGGGGGTTCTGGTCTTCTCGCTTAGGGGAGTAAATCACTGATTTTGGCCTGACTTAGGGTGTTTTGGACAAAACGCCACCATATTTAGCAGTAGAGCTATCATTTAGAGTTGAGCTTGAAGACATAGCAAAACAAACCGCTATCATGTTTGTTTTAAAGTGATATCTTTTAGGGGCCAAATAAAGCTCAAGCCACGCCCAGATTGGATTCCTTTAGGAGTTCAATTCAAATTTTTCGACAAGCATCACCGACTTTTTTACAATGGGAGTTCGCCCGGGACATTCGCGAAGCCACATGATGTTTGGTGATTCTGCCTAACTCTTGTCCTAAAAAATGGTGTTTAAAATAGCAGAAAAGTATGAAGCAAAACCAAGCAGCCGAAGGCACGATGACAAGCATTATAACTACATTAATTATAATTGCCCTTGAATAATTGTTTTGAGAGCTTTGTCTACTATAGTAATATGAAATGTTGTTTGCTTTATACATTCAAGAACAGAGAGCTCCTGGGCGTTATGTTATTCCTGGTGTTTGTTGACTTATTGGTGATGTCTCTGTGGATTGGAGTGGATACACCTCAGATAATAACAACTGACTTACAGTCACAGGTCAGCGAATACTGATCAACATTTTTCTTCTCTTTATATTAACAACACAAAGCTAAAGAAGATGATTATGAGAAGAGAGAAAATGATCACAACGAAAAGTGCGTCCAGATTCTTCCAATAAGTACTAAAGTACATTTATGAAAACAGGTGGAAAAATTTTGTATTTCGATCAGGGCTCAAGAGCTGAATCTGGCACTGCGCTTGGTTGCAGAAATGTGATAACAGCAATCACAAATGTTTTACTGATGTAATATCTCGTCCAGAAGTATTTTTTTTAATACACCTAGCTCGAAATGCGAGTGCTTTAGTGTGTGACAACTGATTATCCACATGAGCTGCCGCCATCTTAAAGTGTCTTGGAGTAGCAAAACGTGAGGGGTTGGAAGGAGTCCGTCAGCTGGGGTAGGGTGGGGGTGTTAGTAGGGAAAAGAATACCTAATTTACTTTCCCTTCTCTTCCCTTTCCCTCCCACTTGTCCTTTGACCTCACACTTACTCGTCTAGGCACCAAGTCCAAGATGGCGCTTTCTCACTCAAAAGTAAATCATGCTCTCGCCCGCTTAAAAAGGTTAGACTCAGGTTACCATGCACCGGGAACCAGACAACAGATAAATGTACGAAGACATTGACAGAGTTGTACGACATAGCTTCGATAGCTTTAGTTACGTAACGTCCTTAACAAAAATGGAACTGGAAATCTCCGCCGCTGATTACGAAACCTAATTGGGATTTTCTGCCAATTTCCGGGTTTGCATGTACCAACTGTTTGACAAAGTTTGTACACTACTAAAAATAGCAGATTAACTTCTCAATTTATTTTCCCTTAGATTAGAGAAGGACCTCATTTAAGGATCATTCCACAGCAACAATGCTGTACTTCCAAATACTATACCACGTGGCTGTACATTTTGCTTGGTTACAAAGTTCTCGTGCTGGTGATTGGCGGTTTCATCGCGTGGGTCACGCGCAAGGTCAAAGTCCACTCGCTCAATGATTCGCATTTCGTGTGCATGGCCATATATAGCATAGTAGTGTGTGTCATAGTGGGTATACCGCTGGCCTTCCTGATCGATGGGCACGTGGATGCTTTGGTGGGATGTCTTTCGTTTTTCCTGCTTCTTCCCACGACGCTAACGCTGTGTTTACTTTTTGTCCCAAAGGTGAGAGGAACTTCACGTGCTTGTAACTGTAAGATAGTGGGCATTTTTGCAGCAAAGCTCGTAAAAACGTACAGAAAAGTTCTAACATTTCCAAACCTAGCATACACTATGTCGCTAGCACCGGGACAAATAATGCAAAAATATGGCTTTCGTTGTACTTCATGGGCTATGTATAAGGTTCGCACGATATGGTATTGTGGTAAAATGTACAGCCGCCATAATTTTTTTCCTACAGAGGATTTACGCTATCGGATGGGGTTATCGCCGTATTTACGAGCGTGATATTAAATGTCCTTTTTTATGCCATGTTTTACCTTTTTGCAGTTTTAACAATCCTAAGGGTTCCCCTAGCCGACTACCTGTGATTTCAGTGTCGTGTTGCTCAGCAGTTTCAAATCTATTATTTCAGTGGAACTTTGTCTGATGTTAGATACGATGTAGTCTTCGTGACTTTGTAGCGCTATTAATAATCTTGCTTTTGTTTCTGTCATAGATTATCAAGCTCAAGAGTAAGTCACAGGAGCGTTTACAAATTAATTCTTTATCTACCATAAGGGATACCACAGTTAACATCGCTGAAGCAAACAAAGGATCCCTGGAATCCACACAATCCGTGAATGATCCTAGCGCGGTCACAAGTGTTCAGGAAGAGATAGCCACGCCTAAACATGAAATACGAGCGATCAAGATCCAACATGGAGAAAACGCCACAACGAATTTGTCTGTCAGGGTTGTTGACCCGGTTGAAAATGGCAATGAAGGAAAATCTTTCACTCAACCGGCTCCTAAGCCATCACCGAGGCCGCAACTTGGCAAACGATCGGTTACGTGTCATACCTATCAAGAAATGTGCGTTCGAAAGCCGAGACGCCGACGACGGTCGAGTTCTTTTTCCGGACCTTACTTGCAACGGCGATCACTTGATCTTGGCGCTTTGTTTTCGGAGCTGGCCGATCCATTGTTGGTTCTTAAAGCGGAGAACAAAGGCCTTCACAGAAAGCTTCAGGAGGCCAGAATCTCAGAGGCTGGTAAACTAGCTAAAGTGTTGCACGAGAACGCACAGTTGAATAAAAAACTTGTCGAGCTGAACATCCAGAACGCCCCGAGTGGCGAGGCCGAAAAGGTGTCTCGTTTGTTGAAGGAAAATTCTGAACTGAAAAAACAGTTAGGGGAAGTCAGCATTTTGAATTCAGCTTGGTGCGATGTAACCCCTCGATTGCAAAGGAAACAGAATGAAGACAGGAAGATTTCCAAAGATCTTAGAGAGGTAAGTTTGCGTTTCAACTGCTTGTACTAAATTATTTATTTCGAAAGCAGCTTGTTGGTTTATAAACACTGGAGGAATTTTGGCCTGTTCATTATTCGAGAGCTGAGGCCGATCTCAAGAAAACCTATTCCTTTAATTCGGAGGGGTTCTGTAGAGGGACAGTTATTGTATAAGAAAGGGGTGAGGTAGAAATTGTTCTTCAAACTTGATGATGATTCAGCCATTCACATCAGTGCATATCTATCAGTCAAAACGTTAATGCTTTCCGCACAGTCAATAAACAAACCTACTGTAAGATTTTAGCATTTCAAACAGCGCGGAAATGAAACAGCCCTTTTCGGCAAATATCCCCTACTTTCACCACTACGACTTCTTTTAATTATATCTCCCCACATCCGTCCTTTCTAAATCCCCGCCTCTAACAAATTCTTGCCGAATACGAACGTCACCTGCATTGCATCGCCATCTTAAAACTTTTGTCACGATTAATCTTGGTCAAGATAAACATTGATCACAAGAGTGGTCAATATCTCATTTCTCCTGGTTAGGCCATAGTCAACTAAACACTCCCTCCCTCCCTCCCTGGGACCAAACTGGACACGAGAATCAATTAGCTGATCACAAAGATACATTGTGTTGATATTTAAACAAATTTTCCCATCTCTTTATTAGCTTAACGTTTAGAAATTACTGAAGAGAATTCGCGAGTTGACGTAAGATATATTTTACGTGTCTCAACAGCTCACGCAGCTTCTCAGTGTCGACCTCGGAGCCCGCAGGCCCAGCTCATTCGGACCCTCATCTAGCCGACCTCCTCCCGTCGGACGGTCGCAGTCATCCAGCGAGTTGCAGCTGAATCGAAATGGAAGCGGCTCGGCTGAGAAGAAAAGAACGATCAGTCCCCTAGCAAAGGAGGCCAAGAGATTCAGTTTTGATAGCGTGGGCAAGAAGCAGAATTTCTGCGCTAAGGACTTTGGGGCTGAAATAGCGCTATTGGTTAGTGACGCATCACCGCTGACACCACGGCGCCAGTCAAATGAATCCGAGCCTGCAATCAGCCCTGGGACAATTCGGAGAGATAACATAGATGGCTGCGAATCGGAGAAGGATAGTTCCGACATCGGTGAAAGAACTAATGCGGGTTTCAGCGGTAATGAAGACGAAGACACGTGTGTTTTCAAATCGGGGTATCCAATGGAAGATCTTAATTTCCCTTTAAATTACTCATCAAACAAAGAAGAGACCGCAAAGGATAGTCAAATAGGCGATCCTGAAGAAAACATCATTTTTAACACAAACAGCTGCGCATCACCAGATGCGAAAGAGGAGCTGGAGAGCACTGAAAATGATGCTACGATGGATCCAAATGGTAATTTGGCCCTTAATGTGATGAGCGTGAATGGGCCATTAGGGACTAAAGATAAATCGCAGGATGTCAGTGAACAGTTAGTGGCCACGGTTGATCAACACATAGAAGGCCCCACCGTAAATCATCAGAATGGCTCGCTAGAGATCGACACACCAGTGATTTGGTGTGATCACTTTTCGGCAGCAAAACAAGATGACACTGCAACAGTTCTGGAATCGGATTCTATTCTTGAATCATCAACTGAAAGCATTGAAATTCCGTTGAAAAATTTCGCTTTAAACGCTGTACTTGATGACAATGACAATTTTCCAAACCCCGAAAGGGTAGAAGAAAGCAAACTTGCTGGAAGGAATTCAGAAGTAAACCATTCCTTGGAAGAAACTGGGGCAATAGCAAGTCAAAACGAAGAGAAGATGAACTCAACGGACAGGACACTTGATTCGATCGTACATGACTCGAGTGTTGAGGCAAGGGCGCTTGCTTTTAACGACGAAAGCGCAAAAGATGCTCCGGCTTACAAGAAAAAGCTGCAAAGGAAAAAAGAGAAGAAGAAAAATGAGAGAATAGAGAAAACATTTTTTGTTTAAATTATTGTTTTTAGACAGAACTGCCATCAGGTAATTGATCAACCATAATCCATCATAATGAACCGAGATTACGTAAGACCGAGCTGAATAGCGGAGTCCGGAAGGGGGGGTACACCCAGATAGAAAGGATTGGGGTGCTCGTATGAAGTTTTGAAAAGAACTCCGAAGAGGTACCAAGATTCTTTTTTGTGGGCTTGGCTTGAAATTGTTTTCACCCCCAAGAAGTACCAATTCTAAAACAACACATTATCTCGTGTCATAACCTCAAAGCTCTCGCTGTTGACCTTTTGAGAGTGAACATCTTAAGAGGCACCAAAACCGCTTTTCTAACCGCTCAACGGTACCACGAGCAATCCCCGTCCTTTTAACATGTTAGTTCCCCCCGGGAGCGACCAACAGGATGAATGAACTATGTTATCATTAAACCCTTATTAAGCCATTAACAATGTGTGCTGACAGTTATAAAGTAACTAATACTTGGGGGAGCGCTTGCTATGCGCGTCGCTGTTTTGCCCCACAAAGCCACCTGTCCTTTAGGCGAGCAGGTTACTTTATTTATTTAACGTTCTGTTAGTTTTGAGGGAGATATTCTTCACAAAATGACAGTTACTGTTACTCAAGTGGATTAAACACTAACCCCTAAAGAGCATTTTCTGCGAATAAGCAAAAAAAAAATGCTAATTTAGCCTGTCACAAATAGCGAAAACGCTTGACTCTCCAAGAGATACTAATCTCCTTAAATAAATAGATAAATAAATAAATAACGTGTCTTGAATCTCTGTACAGCGTGGTTCAAACTAGTATTTCTAAAAACAATTGCACCAAACGCCGTCACGCAATGGTCGTCAATTCGTCGTCGGTTTTGAACCTGCCTTTCATAGTCAAAAGTGCTTAACCCGCAAGTTTCCTGTACCATATCTATCTTCATATCTATCAACCGCCCTTCACAGCAATTGGTGTAAGTACTGAAGATGAACAAACGTGTTTAATCAAGAACTGTAAAACACCTAATATGTTACGTTAATCGAAGAGTTTCGCACGTGTGTGCTCCCTCTGAGCAAACCACAAAGTCAAGAAGTTGCGAAGAACTGGGTAAAAGTCCGTTTCTTGACTGCAAATTGGTCAGCGGATTATCATTTTGCTGTATTTCTGTCATGTAACAACATCCAAAAATAATTTTCACGTGCATGTTTTTGCTGCGTTAAAAAATGAGCAAGAAAAAGCAAGACAATTGGCAGTTGTGTGAATTATGCGGCAGATTGTTTCATTGCCGTCACCTAAGTGATCACAGGGCGATGTGTGAAGGCAACTCAACGACAGAATTCCAACAGCATCCGTACATCCAAGATGGCGTCATGCACGCTGTTGCTGTTGAGAGAAATAGCAAAATGCTCTCAGGTAAGGCAAGAAATATCGACATCAACTACGATTTATTTTCAGCTGAAACCTTTCTGATCGTAGATGATAGTACATTCTTCGTGATAAAATCACCAAGAAGTTGTCGAAACACAACAAGAGCTCTCGTCGGGGTGGTTGGCATTGGGTTTCTGGATGACTTTACCCTATTTTAGACCAAATCAAGTGATTTTTGTACCCTTTTTTACACCTGAATAAAATGGAATAGCCCTTTGCTATATGAGAAAAGAAACCTGCTTGAAAGAGACGTAGTGTGACCAGAAATGTTTTGGTGAGGTGAACATGTGTAGGCTTCTTCCTAAAGGGAGAGGGGCGGGGTGGGTCTGTGTTCAGTACCCATTCAGAATCTTAGCAGAGTGATGACAACAATGGGTGTCACAAAATCCACTGTACTGTGTGGCAAGACAATGCATCAGTCTCCAAAACAAGGCAGACTTTTCTTTTTTCTGGCAAGTCAGGGTGGGGGGGGGGGGGGGGGGGGTTAACCCTAATTAAAAATGTTTTCTGAAAACAGAAATTTTGCTTCTGGGAGACTGAAGTACCTGTTGAGATACTAGTTACGATGGGTTCATTCGGCCATTTGCAATTCTTTTTAAAGAACATCACACCTAATTTCAAAAATCATAAGGATGCTTAGAATGTTAAAAGCAACCTTCACTGCATGATATTACTCGTGCAGTGATTTTTAAAATAGTTATCTTAATTTCCTCCCATTTCTCATATTTTTAAAAGGAACAAATAACTTTTTTCCTAGATTAGATGGGCAACTCCAGAGGAACTTCACCCTATAGACCCTTTGCATAAATGGCGCCTGAATTTGAATAACAATACTTTATACATCCTTAGCCTCGTACTCATGTTTTCAGACAAAGGATTTTTCACATGCATGCGAGGCTAAGGATGTATAAGTATTGTTATTCAAATTTAGGCGCCATTTATGCAAAGGGTCTATGCTTGCAGGGTGCCGAAAAAAAAAAACAGTTTTCCAACTTGAACTTTGAGCATACTGTAGCCATTATGTGCTATTCTAAATCATTCTCACTAACCCAAAATATTTTATCTTTTATCGGTACTTCTGATAAGTAGTGCTTGGCCAGTAATAAAATATCTTGTCATCATTTTGTTTTTTACGCATTTTTTTCTCTGATTGCTAGATAGCAAGTTACCACTGTCTTCTAGAAATGATGTAATATTGCTCAACATTAATACAATGAAGGAATGTCGTCTACCGATAGGAAAAAGAGTTTTGGTAAAATCGGCACAAACACATGCAAAGGTACATGCATGAAAATGGTTTGTAAAATCAGGAGCTTCTTTGGTGGAATAAGGATTATCCTTATCATTATGAAAAGTTTTGAAATACAATTGATTACAAAAGAAGCGAAAGGAGACTATGAAGTTTTGAAGTCATGTTGTCTCCATTATCAAGCAGAGAAAAGAACATCACAGTCCGATGAGATGTATTCATCTAACAGCCAAAGTATTCATCTAAGTTTATTTGCATGTTTGACACCTAAGAACTCTTGATATTGCACTGTGATACACTTGAATATGTTCTTACAACTTTCCCATTATAAATTAACATCTCAAGGGTTTTTTTGTATGTGATGATGGAGTGAAGATGACTTGAAACTTCCTAGTTTCCTTTGCTTCAATATGATAAGTGGAATTTTTTGACATGTCTTATGCAGGGCTCCTATTGATACCAGCCTAGTGCTGAAAGGGCCACCCTGCTTAAATAAAGATGACTTGACTTGACTTGACTTGACTCTTCTATTGTCCCAATTGAGTCACTTAACCTAGACTGTTGTGTTACTTTTTAGATCGTATGCATGATATGGCCTTCGTCAAGAGTTTCACCTGAGAGTAAGTGGAATACACCTCATTTTGTTATGACTTGACATGCACACACAAGCAGGATGCAAAGAAAACAAATTTTGGGAGTTGCCCTTTGGGCATCATTTATCCTTCTGTCCCCCCCCCCCCCAAAAAAAAAAACTCTTTCTCACTAGCCCTCACTAGCCAAGCCCCAACCACCCCCTCCCTTCCCCCGAAAAAAAGAAATATATATATACAGATATATATTGTCTCTTACAGTACTCTTCCAGCTTGAACTTCATCAGAACTTTACCCAAGAAACTTCACTTGCGCATCAGGCAAGACAATAAACTAGCCTGACTGGACAATGTACCAGCCCCAGGCTATTGGCCAGGATGTTCTTTGCATGCTGCACAAGTAATCGTTGCCTTCTATTCCATACAGGTGCAGCATTAACACCACTGTCTCTTGTGAATAGCCAGGTAGGTCAGGTTTAATGTGTATTTATTTTATGTTAAGACTTAGCCCTGACTTACTGAGATTGATGATACAAACACCTTTGAAATACCTTAATTTACATACCTTTTCACACTGAAGGATGATATATCTTCACATGTGAAATAACAAGTTATCTTCACCAGTGAAAATATCACCATTACTATGGTCACATAATAAATCAGGCATTTTGCAGTGAAAATGAAATGGTTTGGTACTTCACTGGGGTTTTTATGACAAATAGAACATTACATTGCCGCATTGAGATACGAAATTTCGACTCTTCTCATGTTGAATAATCTTTGCGCAGCCATGTAATATCCTCTGTTCATTTCCCAAGGATCATCAACATATCATTTTTTGTTATAAAAATAAATTATCAAGTGGATGTCCTACCAAATTCTAGAAGCAGAATAGTTAGTAATTAGTTGGGAAAAATGATTTTTACAGCCTGAAATTGACAGAAATAGTCATTTTCAAACTCCAATATTGCTCCATCAGACAGGGGTACTCAATAATGTTGTTTTACAGGAAATATCTGTATGCATGACTGCACCCCAAGGGATACTTTCACTTACTTTTGTCCATTATCCCCCAGGAGGGTGGTAAAGGGCCAGAAATTCCTCTTTGCCATGCCATTAGGTCACATGCAACCACTGCTGCCGTGCTTTATAAAATAACTGAGCCACTATGCGCGCTCTCATTGGTCAATAGGTGTGATTAGATGAGAGTATGTAAATACGATTGTGACGTTTTAGATTTGCACATATTTTAAAGAATTATTTAATAAAAGCAGTAGAGCACTTTTTTCCGTGTTTACATAGCCTCATCTAAACACTCAGAGGGTCGGGAGAATTCTCAAAAGTTATGCAAACCCTATACTACATCTCAGGTTTGCATAACTGTCTCGAATTCTCCCAACCCTCCTCATGTTTGGATGAGCCTATGTAACTACAGAAAAAGTGTTCTATTCCTTAACTACGACATGGTTCTGCAGTTCTGTGGTTCTGCACCAGGTTTCTCCCCCTTGATACCCCAAAGGGGGTCCTTGGGAATTCTGATGAGAAGGAGGTTTTTAAAGACAAAGTTTGTGAAAGCAAGTGTGAAGCCAAACATGAATTTCCAGAGTTGTGGAGGGTTCAAACCAAAACCACCTGTGAGAGGGTTTCTTGTTTTTCCTTGAGTGCCATGATAGCAGCAAACCTGAAAGACTATGTGTACGCAATCAAGAAGGTGTACATGTCTCCCTTGTCTAAAAATCTTCCTTTTCCATCAGGTTTCAGCTGGTGATTTTGTCAATATCAGCGCTCTAACAAACCTCTGTCTGCATGCTGCAAGGGTGGAACTTGAGCTTTGGTAAGCCATGAATTGTTTTAGTTTGATAAAAGTGTCATTATGATCTTGCACCTCAAGTCTTGACTGCTCACTGGGCAAACTTGACGGAACAAGCAACTCTTGAGAGTTCTACTGCAGGATCAATTTGATTCGTTTTGAAAACAGGTAAAATAACAGCCTGAGAAAGTAAAACATCAATGAGGTAAAGAGCTGTGTGTATGGCAGCTAGGCATGGGCAGCTTCACTGGAAGTCTGATATTTTGGGTTTCAATAGCTTCCGATTGCTGGTCAAGGGGAGCAAAGACTGGGCACCGTGCCTCCACAAGCATAATATTCTGCTGTAAAATTGGGTATTTACTGTATCCAAATTCAGCCAAAAATCTGGCGATATCAGTTCAGTTACTTGATACTGCAAGAAATCAGAGAAAAGTAGATGATACTTCTCAGTGATTAACTTTATTATAAATATGGTAAAGAAAGTATTCAAAACAAATGGTTTGCTGTTTCCTGGGGCTGGAAAAGACCATTTTTGGCCTTGGTAAAAATACTGCTTAGTAAGTGCTAGTGATGAAGTTTTTGTTCAATGTCAATGTATTTTCTTCCAGTGAAATGGCTGAGTTTGAAGTGAACCAATTGTTTACTGATTATTGTGTGCGTGAACTGCGTAAGTATGATGCCATTACACTACAGCAGAGATGAGAGATTTTTCTTACTTCCATAATGTTTATGTAATGTATGGAATAGATCATACCCAAATTCGCTATTGGCCAATGAGAATCCCCGTTTACTATCTTGATATCCTACAATATCAAGTCACTGGCCTGATACGGTTAGAATTATGACCACATTTGGGTACCAGAGGCGGATTTAAGGGGGGCGGGGCGTGAATACCTGACTTTAGATTGAATTTTTCATTCTTTTTTTGGAGGGGAGGGTGGGGGGTTTGCTCACCTGATATGCCCCTGAACTGTAAGGTACAATTAGATTTAAGAATCATGCTGGCTAATTGATTGATTTATATATCCTTGCAGGCGACCATTATGTTTCTGTTGGGCACAGAGTAGAAGTTCAGTTCTACGGCAAACCACGTCAACTTCTCGTCACAGCAGTAACAGGATCTGACAACTTTGCTAAAAATCCATTTTCTTCAGGAGGGTTAGAGAAACAGCGGGCGTCATGTAACGGTGCTGCCACAAACCTATCAAACCAGTTGAAGGCTTTGAACATTAACGACGAAAAAATGCTGAACACCAAAGGGGTTCTGGCTAGTGATAATGATGATGATTTGGGTAGTAACGCAAATTCGACATCCAGCCATCGACCCAGTGGCTTTGAGAGCTGTGACGAAGAACTGGGAGAAAATGAAACAAAAGGACAAATTTCAGGAATAAAAGAAGAAACTCATCAGAGAGACTCTCTATCAAACACGGAACACCAAACTCAAAGGTGTCTGCCGTCAGAATTAAAACCAAATCACTATGATAGTCAGTCGGTATGTTATTACATATCCCCAGAAGAAACGCAGTTGACAATTCACGCGCACGGAGCTCGGCAAAACGAACGCAGCGAATCAAGAAGGAGAGTGACATTCAAATCTATTGGAGGGCTTCAGAAACAGGTTGCATTAGTGCGCGAAATGATCGAGCTTCCTTTGAAACATCCAGAAATGTTTACAAATTATGGTAAGTAGTTAGTAAAAAGGTAATTCAATTCAATTCAATCACTTTTGTATAAAGCTGACAAAAGTTCAAATGAAGCCTGAAACTACATGTACTGTGAAATTGATGTTTAAAACGGTTTGAGCATCAATTTCACATTTAAAGTTTTGTCAATTTTGTTGTTTGAAAATGCTACTGAAGGACAAATATATTCAACGATTATCTTTATTTACACTATATAGGTTATTTACATACAATTTATAAGGTAAAGTACTGAAAAGAAGAAAATATTAAGAAACATAAGGCCATAAAGAAATTCAATTTATTTGTGAGCGGTTACCAGAGTAGCAAGAGCTTTCTGGTTGGATAGTAAACCACCGCAAAAAAATTAACCCAGCTAAGCTACAGTAGACCTACATACACCACATATACAACCTACATACACTACATTCACACTTATATAGCAACAGAATCCAACAGCGGAATAAAACTTAGCAGCAGCAAAGTCAAGTTTGATTAATAAGACAAAAAGGTGAGAATATGATGAGTGGCAAACTAGAAAGCTGGAAACTTGGAGGATTACAGTCCAACCCAAAACGGCAATAACATCTGATGTCAAATGTTGTTTTCATTCTCCCATTTCAAAATTCTTTAAATGAGCAAATATACATCATTTATTTGGAAAGAGAAGAGACTGTATAGCTTAGATATCGTGCAAAATTTTGAAGGAAAATGTTGAAAATCCACTTTAAACAATGTATGGCTGGTTGGCGAATTACAGATGTCGATTTTATCAGCTTTAACGTTTCTGACGGATTTTTTTGTCGTTGTAAACAAAGATTGCTCTTTCTCATTCTTTATTAATTATTTACACGTTTAAAGGTTGATCGGAGGATTAAGAAGAGAAAACGATAACATTACTTGCAAAAAATATTCGGACGTTATAATTTCGGACGTTAAATTTTCGGACACTTTTTGTCTCATTTCGGAAAAATTTCGGACACGTTGCCTAAACATAGCTTACAGTTGAACCAACTAGTCGTTTCAAAAATGCAATAATGAGTAGACTATTGCAAAATTGAACCCACTGGTCGTTACAAGAATACAGCTAATGGGTTAAATGTTAAAGAAATCAATTTAATATTGATTTTGGAAATGACTAGTGAGTTCAATATTCAGATAATCAATTCATTATTGCATTCTTGAAACCACTAGTGGGTTCACTATTCAAATAATCAATTCATTAATGTAATCTTGAGGGATACGCTTCACTTAGTTTGGCTGTAAGTACATTTACGCACCTTAAAGGGTTTTACGAATTTACCGACGAGAAAATGACACAAATTCTTCCTAGCCGTTACGTAGACACGTCAAGTAGTGTCTGAACTAGAGTTCGCTCCATAAAGCCAGGCATAAAGAAAACTAACAGCTTTCAAGCTGCTACTTTTCTGTACTGAAAAATTCCGGACACTCGAGGATTTCAGACAGTTTTATTTTCGGACACTTTTGTTGTCCGAAATTAAAATCGTCCGAGAGTTTTTGCAAGTAATGTACTTGTATTATGAATTAGCGATGAAATGATATTGTGTCGTGTAAATATACTTAATGTTTATCCAATGTTCAGGTATTCAACCTCCTCGCGGTGTTCTGCTTCATGGTCCATCAGGAACAGGCAAAACCCTTATTGCACAAGCAGTGGCCGGGGAGTCTGGTGCCCACTTCATCTGCATCAATGGTCCTGATGTCCTAAGTAGGTTAGTCTTATCAGAGAAGCTCAGTTATAGTTTTTTTTAACGGGGCTATCAAGTATATCTATCTATGAAAGTATACATAACTGAATATAAAGTATATATATCTACGAAAATACCAATATGCAAAAACATGTGAGATTTGTCTTGTCAGGTATTACGGCGAGTCAGAGGCTCGTTTGAGGGACATATTCCGAGAGGCTCGAGAGAGGGCTCCAAGTATTATATTCATAGATGAGCTTGACGCGCTGTGTCCCAAGCGAGACAAAGTACAGAATGAGTTTGAGAAGAGAGTTGTGGCCACGCTACTGACGCTGATGGATGGCGCGAACACCGTGAGTTTATTAACTTGGTGCAGTAGACAAGTAGACAGACCGACAGACAGATAGACAGACCGACTGGCACACTGACCGACCGACCAACTGACCGACCAACAGACCGACAGACAGACCAACAGACCAACAGACCGACCAACTGACCGACCAACAGACCGACAGACAGACCGACCGACCAACAGACAGACTGACAGACAGACGCACGCATGTTCGTATTCTCGCTATTGGACTGGAACTAGCTTGCAATGGAAGCTCGTACGGGGTAGTATCATTAAAAAGAGACTAATTCCATTTGCATTTGCATTTGAAAAGATTCCCCGCATTAGCCTCAGTTGTAAGCTAGTTCTAGTCCAATACTGAGATCACGAAAATGGTGTATTGTTCCTCGCAGAAACAATCTGTACAGGGGAAAACACTGCTCTCGCTGATGGTCTAGAGGGGGTATCCTTGTGGCAAATTCTTGCAGTAGTACAAATCTTATTTTTCAGTTTGATAAAAAAATATTAGTGGACACCTCAATTTCTTACTCTTTTCTCTTTCACAGAGTTTCTCGTCCGGTCACGTGATTGTTCTGGCAGCTACCAATCGCCCAGACGCGTTGGACCCAGCCCTCCGCAGACCGGGGAGGCTGGATCGAGAGATTGAGATCGGAATACCTAACGCTAGCGACCGTGAGGATATTCTGAGAACACTTCTCACAAGTGTGCCGCATAATTTTACTGATGAAAATTTTACCAGGTGAGCTCTGCGCTTACATTGACTACTCCTTGTGTTAGAAGAATATTGAATTACTCCTTGTGTTAGGAGAAAAGAAAACAATATTGCCTCGCCGCACTTGAAACAATTTGTTAAAAGTTCTATACATGTTAGTAAACAACCTCACGTACATTTAGTTCGTCGGTAAAGTTTTTTTTCTTCAAGATCAGCTTGGTTTTAGATTGGTCAAGTGCTAGAAAAGCCAAGTTGAACATCAAGTTTTTCAACAACTGATCGAAAACATTTACTCGTAGCATGTTCCTTTGTCTCTGAATCTTGTTAGATTCATAATATTCTCCTCCTTATGGGTATCAAAAGTTGGCTTCGTCTATGTACTTCGTCTATGTACTATGTACTATGTACTTTGTGTAATTAAGAAATAGTAACCGCCGACCGGTTAGCTCAGTTGGTAGAGTACCGGACTGCCGTGCGGGAGGTCGCAGGTTCAAACCTCGACCGGACCAACACTCAGGGTCTTTAAATGACTGAGGAGAAAGCGCTGCCTTTGTAATGACATCTGCGAATGGTTAGACTTTCAAGTCTTCTCGGATAAGGACGATAAACCGTAGGCCCCGTCTCACAGTACTGGTGTGGGACGTTAAAGAACCCACACACTATTCGAAAAGAGTAGGGGACATTGTCCCCGGTGTGATGGCTTATCACTTATTCTGTTCTGGGGGCACCTGTATATTCCACTATTCTCTCTAATACGATTGTGAACTGCGTGGCTGCAATTTGCGCCTATAAATAAGCAGTCTGGCAAAGTCCCCCACAAAGTGTTGTAAAGCGCTTTGAGCCTCTGGATAAAGCGCTATATAAATGCCGTATATTATTATTATTATGGCCGTGTTTCTATCAAGTTTTAGCATAAATCTACTAACGCTCGAAACGTCAGCTTTGGAATCTCTTTACGGTGGCCAGTTCACATTATCAACTCAGTTGATAAAACCAAATTATCTATTAAGTCAAAGCTCGTGCTAGTTCTGTGTTTCAAACGGGTTACAGAAACACGTTTTTTTCGTACTTCTCTTTTCAGTTTCGCCGAAATGGCTCATGGGTATGTCGGTGCAGATCTTGCAGCCGTGTGCAAAGAGGCGGGGCTAATGTCATTCAAGCGCTGTCTAGCGGAACATGAAGTGCCCTCGTCCCTTGATGATAGCGCCCGAGAAGAAACATTACAAGAACACCTTTTGGTCACTGGAGAAGACATCATGGCGGCGTTCAGACAGGTTCGTCCCAGTGCTATGCGCGAGGTAGCCATTGACGTGCCTAAGGTGAGTGTATCCACCTTTATGTTATGCAACCGTCTTTCAATTACGTTGTGAAATTGTTTAGGGGAACTGCTGTTGATTTTCAACTACGTACATAAACGTGAACTTGAAACTTTTGTTTTCGAGCATTTCCTACTTGTCTTTCAACTTAGAAATACGCGAGCGTGCGCGTGGAGTGACAACGACACGAGCCCAGAGAATTTGCTTAGGAGCGGGCGACTCGCGTGAATTTCACTCACTACTTAGGCCAGGAATCATAGAAAAGTCAATAACATAGTTAATGTAGCGCGCAAGTTTTTTTCGTGCGCCAAGGAACGAGTTCACACGCGTTTCCTCATGATCCCATTCCTATTCACACTTTTCGCGGCTGCTCAAAGGTACTTCTCCTTGTGAATCGTTCCTATTCACGCTTTTCGCGGCTACTCTAACGTACTCCTCCTTGTCACTCAACGCTTTCCGTTGCTGCTGTCAATGAAAAGAAAGTGTTGTGAAAGACTTCTGTACTTTTTAGCCGTTTGTCAACGCTAATTCATAAAATTGCAGTTGAGAGAAAAAGTGCGTAATGACTCGTAATGAGACATGAGCAGGGCTCGACATTAACGCTCGCAAACTCGCAAAATGCGAGTAATTTTGATAATCTGCGAGTGATAAAAATATCCACTAGCAAACGTTCGCGAGTTAGAATCATCCATTCTTTATATCAGATATGCTCATTGACATTTCAAAGGGAAAGAATTTACTAGCGCTCTCATCAGTTTGCTAGTGGAAAAAATCTTACTAGCAAAACTTTGCAAGTGGACTAAAAAGTTAACTTTGAGCCCTGCATGAGGGTTGAGAGACGACTGAAGTGAGTCAATAGTCTTGTTGGTTCAGACTTATTCCCCCTGGCGGAGTAGGTCACAGCATAACCAATGAGCTACTGGGTACAGTGTTGAGTGAATGTTGATGTGTTTTAGGTTCGTTGGGATGACATTGGAGGGAACGCTGTCATTAAACAGAAGTTCAAACAGGCGGTGGAATGGCCGCTGAAACATCCCGAGGTAAGACTAGATTTTGTGTCATCCTGAGAAGCTCGTTCGAGAGTTCAACTTTTAAATTGTCTGCCCAGTATTTGAAGTGCAAGGCGCGGTGGCCTCATGGTTAGTGCGCTCGACTCCAGATCGAGCGGTCCGGGTTCGAGCTCTGGCCGGGGACATTGTGTTCTTGGGCAAACACTTTACTCTCACAGTGCCTCACTCTCAAGTCAAGTTCAAGTCAAGTTTATTATTAAATCAACAAAATTTTACAAAAACAACGCTAACCCGCAAATAGCTGAGGCTAATCTAGGCGGGTAGCGAGTAAGACTGTTTAAAGAGTAAATCAAATGTTAGTGTTACATACCAGTAAAGAGATGAAACAAATGCACGTCTAGCAAATAAATAAATAAATGAAATAAATAAATAAATACATAAGTAGGTAAATGAATAAATGGATGAAATATACTCCACCCAGGAGTACAAATGGGTACCGGCGAATTTAATGCTGGGGGTAACCCTGCGGTGGACTAGCACCCCATCCAGGGGGGAGTAGAAATACTCCTAGTCGCTTCATGCTACAGAAACTGGAGGTAAGCGCCGGCCTGATGGGCCACTTGGCTCGTTTGAAGACTTCACCTTTACCTCTACCTATACCCAGTATTTGGATACAAGGTTGGTCGTTGGCGGAAGATTCTATTTTAGGATCAGTCACGAAGCAATCACGTGAACCGTGACGTAGTATTATGCACTGATCATGTCCTACGTTCTTTTTTTTTTATTTGAGAAGTACATGAAAACTTCGCGTAAAGGACCGCGTGCAAAGTCGTGTTGTGGCTTTCCATCTCGGAATCATTAGAGAAGGACACAACATGTCATTGGCTTTAAATGAACAAGTTAACTGGAGCTTTCAACGAAACTATAGAGCACCAGCAAATAAAAACAATTACGGCTTCATCTAGCGCAATAGGCCATTTTCGAATTACCTTTAGCCTCTTTTTCAAAGCGAGCGAGTCTTGGTGGCCATCTTTTCATATGGAAATTTGATTTAATTCACATGCAAATTAAACTCTTTTTCATTTGATAATTTGGTTTTATCAACTGGGTTGATAATGTGAATTGTCCACCGTAAAGAGATTCCGAATCTCTTTACGTTGGACAATTCACATTTTCAACCCAGTTGATAAAACCAAATTATCTTGTAATACTCCCACCGACGCAGCACCACAGTTTCTTTAGAAACTTGCCCTCTTTTTCATTTTGTTGAATGGTTGTGCACCAAGCCTCGCTTTGATAGAGAGGCTTAGTGCTACTCCGAAATGGGCTATTGTTTGACGTGGAGCAAATACATGGCTTCTCTTCACTGTGCGGAACTCCCTCAATTGTCCCTCATAGTTTGCGCTCAGAGTCGACACCATTTTGATTACACGAGACAAACTCGAGGCGGCCATGTTGTTCTTTCTTACACTGATCTGTTACATACGTGATATTTTGTTGATTCTCTTCTGGCAGGCATTTCAGCGACTGGGTATTCGTCCTCCCAAGGGAATTCTGATGTACGGTCCGCCGGGCTGCAGCAAGACTCTTGTAGCGAGGGCGCTGGCCACTGAGAGTGGGCTCAACTTCTTAGCGGTGAAGGGTCCTGAGCTGTTTAGTAAGTGGGTTGGTGAGTCGGAGAGAGCAGTGAGACAGGTCAGTGTGTCGCGAGTAGTCCAGTCATGTCCACCTCCCTCAAGTAGTCCCGCGTGTTGACTCGCGGGTCATCCCGCGAGTGGTCCTCATTTCTCGTGTATATTGTTTAGCAAGAGATGTCAAATGCAACAGGAACAAATGGCAGCCTGAAAAATTGGGGGCGAGTTGCTTTCCTTCTTCTTGTCTTCGAGGGAAAAGAGAAATGAATTATTGTTATTAAGGTCCACGAAGCAGAATCAAATTGTGAAAGCCAATTACCGCATTTAACTTTTAACAGTCACTCATAGTCAAATACTGGACTATTAGATCTTGATTTGCAGATTGTTGTGACATCTCTTATCCTCGATCAACTTCGAAGGAGAGATCGCAAATTGCGGTGAAACGTTTGATAGGGTTGACATAGCACTAGAGAGATTCGTGATGAAGCATTTCGAAAATAGTTATCATTTTTACTCCAGTTCTGATTCGTTAATGTTTATATCCGTGATGAGAGAAGCCCTTTTATGCCAGCGGTAAAAATGTTAAAATAACCAAACTCTTTTTCAGGTTTTCCAAAAAGCCCGGGCTGCAGCGCCATCCATCGTGTTCTTCGACGAAATAGACGCCCTCGCGGCGCGTCGTGGTAGCGGTGGTGATGACGGCGCGTCAAGCGTGTCCGACCGCGTTCTTACGCAGCTTCTGACCGAGCTGGACGGCGTGGAAACGCTGAAAGACGTCGTCATGGTAGCGGCAACGAACCGTCCTGATATGATCGACAAAGCGCTGCTCCGCCCTGGAAGAATAGATCGAATCATTTATGTTCCTCTTCCCGACAAAGACGCCAGAGAAGAGATCTTTAGAATCCATCTCTCAAAGACTCCCCTTGGTACTGATGTAGTAATTCAAGACCTCGCTCAAAAGACTGAGATGTTTTCCGGGGCTGAAATTTCAGCCTTGTGTCGTGAAGCGGCCTTAATGGCCCTGCAAGAGAACATCGAGTCAAGTGAAGTGTCCAGACGACACTTCGATAAGGCTTTCATGGCGGTTAAACCAAGAACTTCCAAGGAGCTGATTGAGCTGTACAGGAAATATCAGAATGAAAGTGGTGTGCATTCTATTTGATAGGCAATTAATGAAGCGAAAACCAATAAAAGATAATACACTTGATGCGTTGAAGACGTTTTAGCACTTTTTTTGGTAAAAGATCTCGAGCTGCCTTCTCCTCTGGAGCTCTACTGAATCTGATTTGACTTTTAATTAATTGATTGTCAAAGGAAACTGTTTCTTCTAAGCCCTGTAGTTGGTTCCTGGGGCGGATACAGGATTTTAGAGAATGGGGGTTCGAGATCCCGGTAGGGGGGTCGGGATATCTTCCCCCGGAAAAATTTTGAACTTGAGGTCCTGGGAAATGGGATTTCCGGTGAGGCTAAAAAAAAGTCAGCGTGTTATGATGCCTAATTTATTTTAATTTGGCGGGTTCAACCGAACCCCCTGAACTCTCTCTAGATCCGCCCGAGGGTTCCAAGTGAAAATAGAAAATAGTTCTCTTGTCACATGCCCTGACCAATGCAATGAGACTAAACTCTTTCGTATTTCAACCAATCAGAAGTGAGACAATGTCTGACACGTTTTCCCGCGTTTTGCGCGGGTTGTATTCTTTTTTATTATATAGATCTACCCCACAAGGACTGGGAACTACCAAATTCACGAATTTGATTGGCTGAAATCGATATTGAAAGCGGTCTAGATTTTCCCATCTAAACTGGCATCTAGACCGGTAATGTTTCCAGTGAAAAAGTTGTAAACTAAAATTCAAAATCACTGACTATTTTCATGTAACAATATTTATTTATGTCAGTGCCAAAAAGCCTGATGAGAAAATAAAGTAAAGAGAAAGAGCAAACTTTGGCAGAATTAAATTCAGCTCATCGCCATTTGCAAGCAAAATGTCAGTTAGTACAAACCAGTTACATTGAACGAATTAAACTGTTCTTGTTTGCGCCATGTAATAAACATCTTATTAACCGAGCTTAGTCGGTCTGTATGGGAGAATCTTGACCTCGGTCGTTGTGTACAGACTTCACTGCGTTCGGTCTGTACTCACGACCTCGGTCAAGATTCTCCCATACAGACCTCCAGCTCGGTTACTAAGAGCTAAGTCTCAAGTACTTCGAGTTTTGATTGGGCCATTGCGTAAATTCTGTTTACTGTGATTGGTTAGATGTGATTATTCCTGGCTTACGTTTAGCAAAGGTCTCAAGAAGTTGCTTTCTGTGAGGTATCACAGCTGGTTTTCAGTTTCCTGTTAATTTCTTCAGTACTAATAGCGGCGTGGAGAATTATCCAAAGGATCGAAAGCAAAAAACAATTGTGTCACTCTAGCATTTCAAATACGTAGCATTTGTCTTAGTTGCGAAAAGTAAAAATAGACAAGATTTAGATTGTGGTAAATATATTTACCCGTTTTAGAAGCCCTTCTATTGGTTGGTCGTTGCCCTACGGAAAGATTGCGTGATAAGCTAGCTGGCGTGACACATGTTCATTTACCAAAAAAGGTGTACACTTCTCGCACGTCACTTCCGGGTATTATACCCTTTACGTTATAGCTGCAATCTTGGACAGAATAAAATTAGGCCCCTTTCCCCCAAAGCAATGATGAAGGCGCGAAGAAACAAAAACGCGCGATAATTGGGGGAAATGTTCCATTTATTTTGTCCAAGATTGTAGCTACCTGCGAAGGCGATTACAGATTACCCTCCCCTTTCACGTCCTATCCAGTCTATGGGGACGTAAAGTTGGAACTGGCTTAAATCATTCTTTTTCTAAGCATCATTTTAACGATTAAATCGTTTGACAATGTTTCCTTTGAGCCACGATTGTACCAAGCCCAAAAGCCAACCCTACCCTACACCACCCCCCACCCTACTACGGACGGACTCACTACATTCGTTACCAGTACATTCGCAACAAACGTTCGCCGGTGTCCTTGCGTTTCCTAATGAGGGTATAAGCTCTTCTTTTAACACGTGAATGAATTTATCTCTGTTTGGGACGTTTGGTGAAGCTATTTCACCTTCAATACAGGTAAGTGAACTAGTTCTAAAGTATTTTATATGTCAGATCATCGAATTCATAATTGGTTGTCTGTTTCGTTGTGAGATCACTGATGTGAAGCATATCTGATCAAGGTTGATCAATTTTGGAGATTCGAGAATACCATTTTTCAGTATTTCTCTTTATGCAGCATGAAACGGGGACGTGATCTTGAACCGAAGTTGTACCAATTTCGAAATTGTCGTCTACTTCGAGATGGCGAACTGATCAAAGACGATCTCTGGGTTAGGGCTGGAAAAATTATCAATCCTCGAAAGGTATTCTGGGAAGAGCAAGTACAAGCAGATGTTCAAATTGATTGTAATAATCTGATTATAAGTCCAGGGTTCATCGATCTCCAAATAAATGGTAAGGTAAATTTAAAAAATTGACGTCAGTTTTTCATGCGTCTGTCCTGTTATTGATCATAAATTTCGTCATCACATTGTCAAAGTAGCTGTGGATCCACGAGGCCATAGCCGAGTGGATCCGCAGACTACTTTGACAATGTGATGACAAAATTCATTGTCAATAACAGGACAGACGTATGAAAAACTGACGTCAATTTGTTTTTTTTACGATAACAAATGGTTGAATTGCCCGCTTTTGCTTGCTGATGCGTCGCATGAATTCATGTGCCTGTCCACATATTGATGATAAAAATTAGCCAATGAGCGTGTGAGGATTTCTGCAGTCCTCGTAAAATGAAGTATTGTAAGCGGTATACATTAATTTGAGGAACATTTTATGACAGGGGGGGGGGGTTAGGAATGTATTGGAATCGTCAAGAAGAGTTAAGATTTAGATTTGATTTATTGAAAAATGGCTGAAGCCTTGTAAAATCCGAGCTAATGTGCAAACAGTACAAACAGACCGGATGCAACATGCAGACTGATATTTGTTTATATACACACTGCAACATGTCATGCTTTCACTTTTTACCAAGTGTTTTCTGGCCATGAGTGATCTCCCTCCCCTCTCCTGATAAAAACACAGTGTCTACAGGACACATTCAGTTGTTTCTTTTTTCCACACAAGTGTGTAGAGCAGAGAGAAACAACAACTATCCCAAGAATTGCGTAGGATTGTAGGAGGCCAGAAAAAGATATTTCCTAGCAGCATGTGCAGTACCCAACCATGTACATCATTGTACCTTTATACAAAAGTCACACAAAGAACTTAACATCAAAAAATAAGAAAAGAAGCTTATTTGCATGCATTTTCAAAAGCTCGATCCATGATGTTCTTCTGCTGTATTTCAGGTGGATTTGGTGTCGATTTCTCTTCTGATCCAGACAAGTTAGAAGATGGTTTGAAAACTGTAGCCAAGGGTCTGTTACAGCACGGCGTGACATCTTATTGCCCTACAATTGTCACCTCATCACAAGAAAGTTACAGTGAGGTAAATGAATATGCAACTTCTAACCCCTGGTGCTTAGTTATAATGCCTCCCCTTCCTGGGAGATAAAACTCTTCTAGTTCCTCCTCCCTCCCCCTCCTGGATCAGATGAACTTGGATAGGAGTTTACATAATGTACAGGATTTATGAACATTTATTTTGTAAAAATAAATATGTAATTTGTTTACCCACGGAGCACCAAGGAGTTCACAAGAACTTGTTCAGAAATGTCTGTGCATTCCAGGATCGAATTGGAATTTGGAAATGTTGGTTTTTGAGGAGAGTTGAAAACCAGACTACCCAGAGAAAAACCTCTCGGAGCAGAGTAGAGAACCAGCAACAAACTCAACCCACAAATGACGCCGTGTCTGGGAATCGAACCCAGGACACATTGGTAGGAAGTGAGCGCTCTCACGACCATTGCACCATCCCTGTTCCCCTAAAGTATATCAATAAGCCATATTAATTACAATATCAGTTTTGGCTTGTAGATTTCAAAGAAGATAAAGCGAACTCCGGGTGGAGTTCATGGAGCAGAAATATTAGGTAAGGCCACATCTAATTTAATACGTAACAGCATTAAAAATAATAATAAAAGGGTGCCCTTCTATTAATTAGTCTTAAAAACTGGGAAGTCTGTTAGTGATAAGCCTAACTTGAAGAAGAGGACAGTGGACTCTGGATCAAGCAGTCTTGATTGAAGCCTTGGTAGAGATCCTTAAGGGTTAAACAATAACTAAAATTAAACAAGTTTCATATTAATGGTAAATTCATTTTTTTATATAGTTTTTATACAATCATTTATTGTTCTTTGTTTACTTTGATGTTGTTAATTTAGGTTCTCATTTAGAAGGGCCATATATCAATCCCGCGATGAAGGGAGCTCACAAGGAACATCTGATGCGGCAGATCAGTACTAAGGGAGCTCAAGAAATAGAAGAGTTTTATGGTTCATTGGATCACGTCAGTATCATAACTCTTGCTCCAGAACTGGCTGGGGAAAATATGGAGGCAATTAAACAGTTGGTGGAAAGGAAGATTGTGGTATCAATAGGTAAAGAAAAACTATTTATTGGTTTCTCCTATTTTTTTTGGGTGTGAATCTACCAGAGAACAAAGCCTTGTATCTGTACATTTTACAGAAATCATCTGTACAGTGGTTAGCGTGGTGGATTCCAGATTGAGTTGTTCACTTTTGAGCCATGACTGAAATCATTGTGTTGTGTTCTTGGGCGAGACACTTATAATATAAAAAGAATTCTTATAGTGCCTCTCTCTGCCCAGTTCTTTCGGGTACTGGTGACTTTAAATTAATGCTGTGGAGTAAACTTGCGATGGACTAGCATCCCATAGAGTGGTCTAAAATACCCCTAGTCACTTCATGAGCACTGCATTTATTGTACATAGATAGATCTATAAAATTAGCTAATTTAGTATTAAATACTTTTGACTTTCATAGGTCATTCAGCAGCAAATCTGTCAATTGCTGAGAAAGCAGCAGCTAATGGTGCCACATTCATCACCCATCTCTTCAATGCCATGTTGCCAGTAAGTAAAGGTAGACTTAAAATTAATAGCACATTGCCATTCATATAATACAGTGGAAGCTGTCTTGACAGACACTCTCATTAGCAAACAACTCTACTAATGGCTGCTTTCACAAAATCCTGTCTGAACTCCCATACAAACTCTGTAATTTACCGGTACTCATTCCCGTAAGCGGACATTCTCGTAAGCAGCTGTGGGCACTTGGAGGGCTTACAATGTAGACTTTTCCTTTGTTTTTAAGGTGGCTCAAAACAGTTTCCACTACTTTCCAAGACTTAGAGCTTGATGGGTCATTATAACCACTCTATATCGGTTGATACCAAAATCATGGTATCAAAGGACTGCCCAATCATTTGTGAATGAGTAACTGTCAATTTTGTGGCACAATAGGTTACCATAGCAACAATATGACCTGCTAAAAACACCCTTAATTTTAGCTTTAAGTGCTTATAACTTGAAAATGAGCATGGTGACCCCCATTTTTTTATTATTGAATTGTAATCAGCACGATAAGATGCAACTTTCTGCAAAGTTAAAAAAAATTCTACGGAGGGGATTCAGAGCAACCTTAAATTTTCGAAAATTTAGGTGGCTCTGAATCCTCTCCGTAGAATTTTTTTAAACTTTGCAGAAAATTGCATCTTTTCAAGGGTGGGTGTTTTAAGCAGGTTGATACAATTCAGGTAAATAGTACCAAGTTTGTTATGGGTGTAAGATCAAGGCTTCAGGTGACTCGAAACTCAATCAGCACTTACAAACTGTTGGTGCAAGTTAAAGGTACTTACAAACTGTTGGTACAAGTTAGTTTGATGAACAGTAGATTCTGTTTTCTGTTGTTAGTTCCATCATAGAGATCCTGGAATTGTAGGTCTTCTTACAGATAACGAGACCCCTAAACCCATCTTCTATGGACTGATTGCTGATGGAATTCACACCCATCCAACAGCTACAAGAATAGCACACAGATCACATCCCAGTGGTATGTGAATCTTTTTTTCCTCCACTTCTGGTCTAGCTTTCTTGAATTCTTTGGATACCTTCAATTTAACATAAAAAAGCCTTATCGCTCTTGTGATCTAGCTGTCTTACATTTTCTCAATTCTTGAAGAGGCACTGAGGTACATGTATTTGTTGTAGTCAATTTTTGATCTCAGTTAATTTTTTATTTGAGCTATATGTGATTTATTTTCTTCTTGTTTGCAGACTGCTTTCTTTCTGTTTTTCTCTCATTTTCCACTAGAAGCAACTGGGATGAGACATTGCCCTTTTTGTCCATACCACCTCTTTGCATTCTTGTTCATAGATAAACCCTTGTCTTGTCCTAATGACCAGCTACCAGCAGTCAACTAGCTACTTTTGTTCTTTTTATCCCTAGTAAATAATAGTTACTGACTAGCAGTAAATTGAAAAAAAGTTACTAACCTGAAGAAAACAAACCGCACTAAGTTGAAATCAAAAGTTAGCTGAGTTTTGTTAGACTCCTGATCACGGTGACTGTTGAAGGTCATTCTGAAACCCCATGATGTCTAGGTAAGGTCATGCAAGCATGGGAAATGTACTCTATTGCTTAACTCTTAGGCAATTAGACACTTTAGAATACTCTCACTGAGGCTCTTTATCCAAGAATGGTCAGCAAATTGTCTAGGCTACTTGACAAAATCTACAAGTGTAGCCTGCAAAGGACTAGCATCCCATCCAGAAAGAGGTGGTCACCTTGTGTTTCAAGATGAAAAACAGCACCAGTAAGATTAAGTTGTCTGCCTTGATTGATATGGACCTTCATCTAAAGACTACATGTTACAGCGGAGCTCCTGCATGCCAAAGGCATGCAAGCAGAGCCCCAAACCTTAGAAAATTTGGTAACTCATCAATTAAAAAAATTTTAGTTGTCCATATGTGCATATGTATGTCTGTATATCCATACGTCTGTCTGTACATCTGTCCATACATCCGTGTGTAATGTCCGTCTGTACACCACTTGCACTGCACGTACGCTGGCTGACCCCGATTCCTTGACATTATTCCCCAAAGCCTCATACTAAAGTCTATTGTTTTAGGCTGAATTTTGATATATCAAAATTGGTCTATTGACAGCTGTGAAAACAAGGTATCTGCTGACCAGTATCACATGACCATGTCGTGGGCCCAGCTTTGGAGCTCATTGAGGTCACCGACATGTTATTTTTTAAATTGACCACTGGACATCCAGATACTGGTTTTCGATTGTATCGTGGGCTCAAGCCAGGTTTTTACTCCGAGGAAGAAGGAGGGGGTACTAAGAAAGATAAAAGTTTTCGTGAATTAATCCCTGTCACGTTGTTGACTTCTTTTAGATTCCTTGCGCAATCATCTCTTGGAAAGTCCCTGTTATAGTTTGAAACCACAGGCTGCACTGCTGGACAATCACATTTCTAATTCGCTGAACAATCAAATTTGTAATCCAAGAAAAACAATTCAATCCTTTGTTTTCCTTTATGGTTGACTTATTGCAATCAGGAGCTTCGCTTTTAGGCTTGGCTAAATCTATATTAATATTAGGTTATGGACCATCTTAGTTATCTCTGTGACTCTGCCAAGACTCAACGCCTAATATATTTCCCCTTACTTCTCAACAGGTCTTGTTTTAGTAACAGATGCTATAGCAGCCCTTGGCCTTCCACCAGGGTTACACAAGCTTGGTCCAATGCAGGTTGAGATCAATCACGAGAAGGCCACCTTGCTAGGAACAAACACTCTGGCTGGAAGGTAGTAATTTGTAAACCCAGAGATTGCGAAAGCAATCTACAGGGGTCTAGTTGTGATGCAGATTATGCAAATGATATGCAAATGATGTGCTTCCATCATCTGTAACTAAAGGTTTTTTGAGTAATTCTGCTGACCAATAGATAAAGCTCCTGATATCTCTGTACCGTATTGGTCAATATTACAATTCAAATTTTAAATTAACAGTTAGCTGCTTTTGTAATATGCATTGGGAACGTTTTCGACCTTATATTAGTGGCGGTACATTTGTGATCAATGGGAGTTCAGTGCTAGGGCTGATACTTGTGAACTTTGGTGTCAAACAATGAGAATGGCTGATACAGAGATGTTCTTATCGTTAAGAAGTATTCGTGGGCAATGGTTTTTTGCGTCGGGCTGGCCTTTGGAACAGAACAGCCCGAGCTAAAGGTCGAAATCCTGAGGCACTCCAAGCCAAATTTGACGGCATTGTTCGCAAGACAGACTAGAAATTGATGGAAGCTGCTAATGAAAATTTCGGCATTCCATTGAGCAATGGAAATTGCTGACACACAGATGTTATAATTTTTAAGAACTTTTCTCTCTCTTAGCAGTGGGAAGTATCGTAAATATACGCACTGAGCCTCCTACGCAGATGCTATTAGGGTGTGTCGCGCAATATTTGTTAGCTACTTTGCATATTTACTGGCCAATTTGAGACAAGTCTGAAGTGCTTTGTAATTTTTCCCCTTGGAGCAAGGTTTGTTACATGTTACAATGGTCCCGGGAATGGATAGCACTCGCGTTCCAATCTAGTAGACCCAAGATCGATTCCAGGATCCGTCGGGTTTTTTTTAGCTTTTTTTAAGCCAATGGTCTTTTACTTTTCTTGTTTAATCCTTCTTTTTGGTGAAGAACATCCGCATACTAATTTCAGTTTTGGAACACGGTTTTTGATGTTGCGCGACTTCGCTGTTTCGCATAATCGAATCGCATCCGATAGCTTACATGATGTGTGCATGTAATTCATAAAAAGCCTCGATTTCTCTGAAGATCTTTCGCAGCTACCCCGAGTCGTTTCGATCTTATTCGCAGCCTATTGTGATTTGTCGCCGAAATACCCACGCACTCGATCTAGCGGCGCTGAATGAAATGAGTCAGCTGAGTGAGTTCGTGAATGAGGAAATTCATTCGAGCAATGCAGTTCATGTACATGTAGTGCAGCAGTTCTTGTCTGCCATGTAGTATGCACAAAAAGTCATTCGAGATTCAGATACAAAAGAACTGAAAATAAGGAACAATTCACATGCTCTTCCTCTGCTGCCAATGAGTAAAGAGTATTGCCGAAAGTCAATAAAGTAACTTGTAAAACTAGCATAACCCGTAAGCCACACGTGTCCGCAATGCAGATCTATTTTTTATGAAAAGAGTAATTCCATTTTTACACAGGGTTAGCTCATGTTAATCATCATTCACTGGGAAATCTACAGGTTTGCTCATAGAGCACTTTGATTTCATTACCGGGGCCCAGCCGAAGGCTGACACCGATCATAAAATGCAGACGGTTTCTGTCTTTTTTTCAACGTTACATTGTGAGGGATATACCGCTGACTTGAGATATATCGCTGGCTCGTTACTCTAGGGAGTGCTCGCTGGCTCATTGAAATCTTATCCGCCATTTTGAAGGACAGTCAAGAGAAAGATTATAGCTTTTGGGGGAACGACTCGTTCCCCAACCTTAACGATGCACTAGTTTATGAGCGAAAATTAAAAGGTGGCTCTAAACACTTTCCAGCACTTTCCAAGACGTAGACTTTGATGGGTCATTATAACCACTGTATATCGGTTGATGCCAAAATCATGGTATCAAAAAACTGCCCAATCATTGGCTTACATGTTGCTGTCACATTTCTGGCACAAAAGGTTACCATAGCAAC
Organism: Micromussa lordhowensis; assembly: GCA_964020085.1. Taxonomy (NCBI): domain Eukaryota; kingdom Metazoa; phylum Cnidaria; class Anthozoa; order Scleractinia; family Lobophylliidae; genus Micromussa; species Micromussa lordhowensis. The sequence goes on along the minus strand of OZ026603.1, from coordinate 29,997,822 downwards.
AATATGACCTGTTAAAAACATCCATAATTTGAGCTTTAAGCGCTTATAACTCAAAAACGAGTTCGGTGACCCATATTTTTTATTGTCGAATTATAATAAGCATTATAAGATGCAACATTTTGCAAAGTTTAAAACAATTCTGTGGAGTGGGTTAAGAGCTATCTTAAATTTTCGATAATTTAAGGTGGCTCTAAAACCACTCCATAGAATTTTTTAAAACTTTGCAAAACGTTGCTTCTTATTATGCTTATCACCATTCGATAATAAAAAATATGGGTCACCGAACTCGTTTTTAAGTTATAGGCGCTTTACGCTGAAATTAAGGGTGTTTTTAGCAGGTCATACTGTTGCTATGGTAACCTGTTATGTAAAATAAATGATTGCAACTTGTTGATCAATGATTGGAAATTTGTATGATACCATAATTGTAGCATCGCTTGTTAAACACTGGCAGTATTCATCCTTCAAATTATAGCTGTTAGAAAAGTGCTGGAACTGTTGCCAGCCTCCTTAAGAGTGAATATTTGGAGAGACAAATTTACGAGCGATTACTTAAGAGTGAACCTTCCATCGTGAAACTTATCGAGGGTCAATAAGAGCGACTTGTCAAAGCTATATACATTGAGTGAACCCTCCATCGTAAAATTGATTAGAAAAGGAAAGACTGTGTTCACTAGCTGTGTGCTATCGATGCAAGCGTGATAAATTCTATGTTTCAATGATAATTCCCACATCCGGTGAAGACTTCACAATGAAAAATATTATCTGGCATTGTTAGCCAATACTTCCGAATGTCGCAAAAAACCTTAGCTATTTGGTATTTTTGTGAAAGAACACATGTAAAATCCTGTTATATAATCTGAATATAAACAGAAATTGACCGGCCTCAAGAAGCTGTCTTGCCTTTGTGTCCTTTTTTTCCTTTTCTTTCTTCGGGTGAAAAATTGATAAATACAATAGGGTAGCATTTTTTGCAGGTCGCCGAGCAAACCGCATAGAGAATTATCACCGGTCACATTCGCAAATTTAACAGGCTAAAGCAGCATTCGAGCCACGATTTGGTATTTAAAATATGGCGGAATAATAACACTGAAGCGACTTTAAGAGTTTTTTGTCTCTGATTGTGAATTACGTCAGTATTAGCCTCCACAGAAGCGAGGGCAGGGGTGCGAGAGATAAACTATATTTATGTAATCCCGTGTCCCACTGGGCCCGGCGGTAAGTTCCACGTACTGGCTCTAGTTTGCATTGCAATAATGTAATCCAACGTGGATACGAGGCAAGTTCGGGCTAAAACAACAGAAATGTTGCACAAAATTGCCTGGCCTGGCTTGCACTGAAACCCCGAATGGCAAAACGCCGAATGCCGGAATGCCAGAATGCGGAATGCCAGTACTCCCGAACGCCAGAACGCCGGAATACTTAAACCCGGAACTCGGGAATTCTAAAACCTGGAACACAAAAATTGCTGAAACCTGGAACGCATAAAAACATTCCTAAACGTACGATTACTAAAACCCAGAATGCCAAAAAAATAAACAAATAAATGAAAAAACATTTGGAATTCTAAAGCGAGGACATACAAGAATTCCTGGACTTCCTAAGGTTAGCTAATTTTTATGCAAAGGCAATGCATTGGTCAGTGGTCACAAGTTCAAGCCTTTCGTGATCTGAATGTTTATTACGAAAACTATTTTACAGTGTATTCCCACAGAAAAATTGTATAAAATTAGCGTTATGTAAGGTTCCTTGTCATTCCTGGCTGAATGGGCTACCAGTCAAACTGCCAGAAAAGGGGGATACCAGCTACTGTGAAAACTGGAGAGGAACTACTCTGCTCTCCGTCCCCAGCAGAGTACTTAGCAGTGTTATGCTGGAAAGAATGAAGGTACATGTTGATGGAAAACTTCTTGAGGAGGTAGATTTGTGCAGCTCATGTCGTTGCTGGGAGTAAAATAGTACGGGTTGACGCGAACTAGTATCCCTTTTTAAGTGCAGCGGTCAGGCATCGATTGGCACATCCCCAGAGCAGCCCTTCGTTTTGTTAATCCGTCGTGCCCGACGCTAAAGCCGGAAAGCGCGAGACGGACAAGGATGCGCGAGGAGAAAGAAATATGAGCAAGTAGAAGGTACCGGTTGCATTAACTCCACTAGCTTGTGTTACAGCCGCCCTCCTCGAAAGAAAAATTCAAAGAGAACGACTTGTGTCTCCGATTTTTTCCATTTCGGGGAGGGGCGGTTCTGACGCTGGTTATAACTTCACCTGCAGATTACCTTCTTAATGGTTGGTGACCCCCTCTTTTCTTCATAGATCACTTCTTGCCCTGTTTTTTCTCCATTTTAACAAAGGAAAGAAAGAAATCTGTACTTATTAAGCTACAAATATTTCACCTTTTCTGCTTTCGTGCGACAGGAGTTTTCTTCGAATTTAGACAAGCAAAAGTACAAAGTAATCTTTTTCAAGGCCTATTTTACCCCCAGCCGTCACATTGCTACAAAAATTTACTGAATAGACTTTAATTAGCACTTAAATTACACTTCAGAGTTAATTCTCTGTTTCTCCATTTGAATTGAGTACGTTTACTTGATCCAAATTTCACTAATGTAGCTTCTTCTATTGGTCAAGCCAAGATCGTCCTTACGAAAGCTCCAAAAATCGCATGGCTTTCAATGTGCCTTATGTCAGAAACGAGCACGGTGGCCCCTATTATTTTCACCTTTTTGGCAAAAGTTCGTCTTTACTTTACTGTATAGAGAGTTTTTTAAAAAAGACTGTATGTGGGAACATTTTGGGCGCCTTAAATAGCCGCGCGACAAACAAGACGCGTGTTTCGCTCCTAGTTAAAGCTCGGCCACCTCCGCTTCTGTTTTCCGATTCTCACTTACAAGATTAAGAGAAAGACAAGGATTTAGAGATATGTTTAGTATTTCGTAGTTGTACACCTTCACTACAATGTACCCACTTGCGTCTCAACTTTTCTTCCTTGCAATTTTTGTTTCCATTTTGTGCTAGACGAAATAACGCAAAGGGGACGAACGTCGTTCCCAGTGCTTTTCCCTTGGAGATTGGAGGTTGGAAGGAGACTGCTTTTAGCCTATATAAATCTCACTTGTTGCACAACAAATCATGTAGCCTTGCTTCCTTCTCGAGCTCCATTCCCGTTGAAATTTAAGGAAACAAGCATGTTTTCTTGTTCCACTTTAGATGAACACACACTTTTCAGCTTGGCTAGCTTTGAATAGAGTAGAGAAAAACACAGTCAACTGGTGCCTGCCTCAGTAATTTATCTTTCTCTTTCTCCTATCGTGTTTAAATAAAGGATATGATATGATGATGATGATGAACCAATCCCATTCGTTCTTCTTACTGTCACTCATACTGTCACTGTGGATAAAAAGAAGCACAACTTCTTTTTTTCCGGCTAAAGATGGCATACTCCGTTGCATCAGCACTGGTACAAATATGATACTCAATTTCACGTATATAAATGGATGTTCTACTCAGTGACATTTCCAATGTGAATATGTATCCTTTTTTAGTAAATTCTCAGCTCCGACTATTGCATTTCTAGCTTTTTGATTGGCTAAAAAACTCCGACTATGAGCCAATAGTCGGAGTTTTACGTCATATGGAAAATAGTGCGCCAAGTTTAAAAATTTTCCGCACGAAGTTTTCAACTTCAGCCCTCTATAATGGCCGAAACAAAAATCGGCGGCAAAGCCCGGTTTGGGAATTTACTAAAACAATTATTCCATTCGCCTTTGCTGGATATGAAGTGATTATAACCAACTCGCGCTACGCGCTCGTTGGTTATTTTATCACTTCATATCCAACTCGGGCTCATGGAATAATTGTTATATATTTTAAGAATGTACTGTATTATTCTACAGGCTGTTAATGTTTCAGCCGAAATCGGTTAGTCGCATGTGAAATTATTAAGAATTGGTAATCAACAAGGAAGCTACCTATAGATTCGAAGCAACGAGTTCAGCTGTCTTGCTACTTTCGCATAAAACCTAGAGTATTCAAGGTAAAATGAATAATTTCTAATTCTAAAGAGGCTTTTTGACTGCTAAAACACCAGTGTTGTCAATATGGAACAATACATACTTGTGTTGAAGAGGAGTGACCCGAAAAACTCACAAATTTCGATTCCTGAATTGGCCTTAAATTGGCCCTCAGGTGGCTGAAGTCATTTTGGCGTGTGACGAAAAGCAAGTAATTTTAAAAAAAACGGGTTTATTATACACTCACCAAGTCCTTTCGTTCCACAAAATAAAAAGGCAAACTTTTTTCTGACCCTAAGTTTGACCAGACCGCTCTTAGGCGGTTGCCACTTAAGTATTCCGGCATTCAGGCATTCCGGAGTTCCTCCGTTTCGCTGTCCCTCCGTTCCATTTTTCACAAATGATAAAGTTGATCAATAAAAGGACTATTGCATCACTAGATCACCAGTAATTAACATAATGGCAAACTACATAACTAGATCACTTGTAGTAACATTAAATGAGTGGAGCAGTGGTTTATTTGAACAAAGTGGCACGACGAGGCACACTGTAAATAGTGAAATAGTGAAACTGTAAAGGGAGGAACAGTGGCACAGTTCAGTTGGGAACATTGGAACGACGACACAGTCGGCACAAAGAGTACAGAGCAATCAGTGGGATTAGCTGGAGTAGACGGTCATCTTATGGTAAAACATAATAACTTCTTTATAAAATGACTCACATGATTTGTTGATATATCTGAACGCGAATAAGCAGTGTACGACAAGTACAGATTGCGGACCTGGAGACATACGTGGGTGGCGGTCATCATAAAATAATAAATAATACTCGCATTCGGAATTATTTAGTGGTTATCGTGTTATCGTACCAACAGTAAATGACAGACTCTTTCGAAATATGCGTGTCACTTTGCGCATTCAAGCAAAAAGCATCTACAAAACCGCAGCCGCTATTTTAAATTTTAATACATATTAAACATGCCCTCGAGTTTCAACAGGAAGTAGACAAAGTGGTTTAATTTATGCTTAGTGAAGCAGTTGTTTTGGTTTTGGGTGTTTTCCCAGAACTCTTTCAGAGTTCATCACTTTACTGAATGATCCGGTGTGTGTTGCAAAGAATGCAGTCGTATTTGTACAGCCTCGCTTTTCTTCTGATCCTCGCCAGGTATGCAAGCACAAAATCGTTCACGGCTGATGTTGATCCAAGGTTGAGTCGCCATCCCAGAGATGTGAAAAGCGCTGTGTTGTTGACTCCTTTGAGTTTGAATGTAAATTCTCAGATATATTCCCGCTTTACCAACACATTGGTTACGAGTACGTTAGAAAACAAATCCCCCCAAAATCAAGAGGCCGAGTTCGTCGCAGAGCTTCCGGCAACCGCTTTTATCTCAAACTTCTCGATGGTGGTGAACGGAAAACACTACATCGGGAAGGTAAAGGAGAAGAATACGGCGAAAAAGGAGTTTGAGAAAGCGAAGAACGACAGTCGGAATACGGGTCTCGTGAGCTCCATTGAACCAGAACAAGCTTTGCGAGGTATGGATGTTTTTAACATCGCGATCAATGTGGCACCACATAGCAGCGCTGAATTTCGTTTGAGCTATCAGCAGCTTTTGGTGAGGCGAAAAGGATATTACGAACAAACCCTCAGCATTCGACCTAAGCAGATCGTTCGCGTACTAAAAGTTGTCGTGGTTATCGAAGAACCTCAAGCCCTTAGATATGTGAACGTGATGAAAATTCGGAAGAATCCGAGCGACGCAGTCGTGGAGGGAAATCCAGTGGCATCTGTAACTAACGTATCACTAACCTCGGTTCATATAGAGTACAATCCAAGTGAAGACGAGCAGAGAAACCAGGGATCAGCTGGAGTAGACGGAGATTTCATTATAAGGTAATATGAAATGGCGTTTTTACGTGATATTTTTCAAGCTTTGTACTACGTACGCGATAGAGTGAATGTCTGCCTATCCTAAACAGCAGAAATGAGCTAATATCATAGTGTAGGCATTCTAGGAAATTTTTGCTGAAAATTTTCATCGCCTAATTAGCCATAACATCTCGTTCGATGCGCCACACCCATTGTGTATTTTTCTCATTGTTTTTTTTTTTTATCTTTCCCTGGAACAGTTAGGATTTTTTTATGAAAGTTGCCTGATCATTCATTGCCTGAAACTCTGAGTAGGTTTTTGTCGATTGTGAACGTAAAAATTGCATATTATGCTACTAACAGTGCTCAGAAGTTTTGGAAATTATGCCGAAATTATGTTGTTTCTCTAAATTATGCTGCCTGCCCTCAAAATTAGGTTTCTTTGTTTTTAAGCAAAATAAAGTGAGAACAGAGTGAATAACTAAAGACAAAAAAGCGACCTTCAAGGCCGGGTTGTTCGAAAGGTTAACGCTAACCCAGGATTAAAAGTTAACCATCGTATTAATTTTTCGTGTTTAAAAATGTTTTTCACTGCTTGTGGTTTGGGTAGTTTGAGATTATTCAAACTTAAAACTGAAGGATAAACAGAAAAACTCACCAAACAGTTGTAAATTTAAACTCAAAATTCTCGCTAACCCTGGGCT
>OZ026603.1:29971241-29986241 GCA_964020085.1 Micromussa lordhowensis | reverse complement strand
CCTTGTATGCATCTCTCAGACTGATGACACTACTTTAATAGCCCTTAAAATAACCGAGAATATCAAAGAAAAAGAGGGCAGAGTACAAGTGTCAAAACGTCCAGATTTAATAGAGGGTCTATTATAGTCTGGCGATTTGGAGGTTTAAGCCAATTTTGAGTGCCGGTTTGCGGTTTCATTCACATTTATCTGGCGGTTTACGGTTAAGAAATTAACGTGCGGTTGCGGGAAATCATAAATGTAGCTAGCGGTTTTCGGTTTTTGCGTGTTTTTGTGGCGGTTTATATTCAAACAGAGTTAAGAGGCTCAAAAGACCACATAAGAACAGACAACACACCCAGCCCTAAAAACTTGTACTTTTACAAAAAATTCGAGCAATCTTTGTGTTTGTGAACAGCCCATTAGACGTCAAAACCTTTTTGTTCGTTGGTTACTGAATGGAGTTATGGAAACAATTTGTTCTGTTCTTAAGATCTTGTGGTCTTTGTGAGGAGAGATACGATCATTGAGCTAACATATCGCAAAGAATTTGCTACGTGCTGTTAAAAGATCGGTTATGAGGATAATCGTCCTACCTGTAGGGCGGTGTCGGTTTTTAGAAGAAAACGAAAGCGGTTTGAGGTTTCGAAGGAACAAAATATGGCGGTTTACGGAGTGTACGACCCCCTACAATGCCAAACTAATACTTGAAATCGCTTGACATTTATAGACAAGCTATCTATTATTTTACGAAAAATGGAATGAGTTATTTCGTGGAAATTCTATAATAAATTCGGACTGCCGGGTAGGTATCTATAGTCTTTTGAAAACACTTCCCCGCTGCCGGGTATCTAGACACAGTGTTCTAGGAATTACATTGTACTCTTGAAAATGTTGTCTAATCACTGATTAATATGGAAAACCTGATTGTACAGTTATAAATACCGGAATTGTTGACATGATAAGGCCACAACATTTATCCCCAGACTTCAGTTTGGTGTCTTGACCATGACTAGATACTTCATCCTTCTCACAAAAAAGGTCGATTATTTTCCACCTCCGCGAGAAGAAAATTCTTCGGGATTGCTGTGCGATTCTACAAATGATTTTTTAATACTTTCCAGCCTGTGACAGGTCTCTAAATTGTGTAAAGATCTCTAAAAAAAGGCCGATTTCTGTTGTGGAATTCGAACATGGGTCATGGGTCAGAACTTCATGCTAGCCTACATATAGAGCACTTTCCATATATGGGTAAAATGATACACCACAACCATATATGGGTAACTCTCCTACAAACCCCTTCATAGACCTTCGTACACCTCCATACACCTTCATACCCCTTCGTACTCCTTCATACTCCTCCATACACCTTCATACCCCTTCATACTCCTTCAAACTCCTTCATACACCTTCATATGCCTTCATGCTCCTTCATACACCTTCATACTCCTTCATACGCCTTCATACACCTCCATACACCTTATTACACCTTCATACACCTTCATACGCCTTCATAGGCCTTCATACTCCTTCATGCACCTTCATACTCCTTCATGCACCTTCATACTCCCTCATACACCTTCATATGCCTTCATGCTTCTTCATACGCCTTCATACTCCTTCATACACATCCATACTCCTTCATATACCTTCATGCGCCTTCATACGCCTTCATACACCTTCATACACCCTCAAGTACCCTCATACACCTTCATGCATCTTCATACTCCTTCATACCCCTTCATGCACCTTCACGCTCCTTCATGCACCTTCATACGCCTTGATACTCCTTCAGACGCCTTCATACACCTTCATACACCCTCATGTACCCTCATACACCTTCATGCATCTTCATACTCCTTCATACCCCTTCATACCCCTTCATGCACCTTCACGCTCCTTCATGCACCTTCATACGCCTTCATACGCCTTCAGACACCTTCATACACCTTCATACTCCTTCATACACCTTCATACTCCTTGATACACCTTCATACTCCTTCATACGCCTTCATACTCCTTCATACGCCTTCAAACTCCTTCATACTCCTGCATACGCCTTCATACACCTTCATACACCTTCATGCACCTTCATGCACCTTCATAACCCTTCATACACCTTCATACGCCTTCATACACCTCCATACTCCTTCATACACCTTCATACGCCTTCGTACACCTTCATGCACCCTCATGCACCTTCATGCACCTTCATACGCCTTCATTCTCTTTCATACACCTTCATACACCTTCCTACTCCTTCATACACCTTCATACACCTTCATACATCTTTATACTCCTTCATACACCTTCATACGCCTTCATACACCTTCATACACCTTCATGCACCTTCATACACCTTCATACGCCTTCATACACCTCCATACTCCTTCATACACCTTCATACGCCTTCGTACACCTTCATGCACCCTCATGCACCTTCATGCACCTTCATACGCCTTCATTCTCTTTCATACACCTTCATACTCCTTCATACACCTTCATACACCTTCATACATCTTTATACTCCTTCATACACCTTCATACACCTTCATACGCCTTCATACACCTTCATACACCTTCATGCACCTTCATACTCCTTCATACACCTTCATACGCCTTCATACACCTCCATACTCCTTCATACACCTTCATACGCCTTCGTACACCTTCATGCACCCTCATGCACCTTCATGCAACTTTATACGCCTTCATTCTCTTTCATACACCTTCATACACCTTCATACTCCTTCATACACCTTCATACACCTTCATACATCTTTATACTCCTTCATACACCTTCATACACCTTCATACGCCTTCATACACCTTCATACACCTTCATGCACCTTCATACACCTTCATGCATCTTCATACGCCTTCATGCTCCTTCATACACCTTCATACCCCTTCATACACCTTTATACCCCTTCATACACCTTCATACTTCTTCATACACCTTCATACGCCTTCATAAGCCTTCATAAGCCTTCATAATCCTTCATACACGTTCATACACCTTCATACTCCTTCATACACCTTCATACACCTTCATACTCCTTCATACACCTTCATATCCATTAATACACCTTCATACGCTTTCATACTTCTTCATACACCTTCATGCACCTTCATACACCTTCATGCACCTTCATACTCCTTCATACACCGTCATACTCCTTCATACACCTTCATACACCTTCATACACCATCATACTCATTCATACTCCTTCATACACCGTCATACTTCTTCATACACCTTCATACACCTTCATACACCATCATACTCCTTCATGCACCTTCATACTCCTTCATACACCGTCATACTCCTTCATACACCTTCATACACCTTCATACACCATCATACTCATTCATACTCCTTCATACACCGTCATACTTCTTCATACACCTTCATACACCTTCATACACCTTCATACACCTTCATGCACCTTCATACACACACACACACCTTCATATACCTTCATACACTTTCATTTACCTTAATACACCTGCATTTACCTTCGCACACCTTCATACACATTCATACCAATTCATGTACCTTCATACACCTTCATTTGCCTTCACGCACCTTCATATACCTTAATATACTTTCAAATACTTTCATTTACCTTCTTACACCTTCATACACCCTTATACACTTTCATATACCTTCGCACACCTTCATTAACCTTCATTTACCTTCATACACGTTCATACACCTTATTTTACCTTCATGCACCTTCATACACTTTCATATACCTTCAGACACCTTCATACACCTTCATACGCCTCTATGCATGAAGGTGTATGAAGGGGTATGGTGATTTATGAAGGTGCATGTATATATGAAGGTTTATGAAGGTGTACTGATGAAGGTTTATGAAAGCGTATGAAAGTGTATAAATGTGCTTCAAAAACTCATTAATAATTCATAAGCACATGAGCCTATCAGAAACGTCAAATTGATCACGTGCATGAACCTTTATACCTGGTAAAAATGAGAACGACTACCATGATCTTTATATAAAGATCACACGTAATCTTATATAAAGATCTCCGTGTGATCTTTATATAAAGATCTCAATCAATTGTTCTCAATGCACGCGTTTTCTCGGGTTTTCGAAGCCGCAGAAGAATTTGCATGCACGTGTTTTCTCGGGTTTTTGAAACAATAGAAAAATTCGCAGGTAGGTGTTATCGCGGATTTTTGAAGCTGTTCAAAACACTCGCAGCACGTGTTTTATCGGGGTTTAAAAACACTCGGCTACGCCTCGTGTTTTTAAACCCGATAAAACACTGCTGCTCGTGTTTTAAACAGTACATGAAGGTGCATGTAGGTGTATGAAGGGGTATGAATGTGTATGAAAGCATACAAAGGTGAATGAAGGTTTATGAAAGCATATGAAGGTGTATGAGAGTGCATGAAGGTGCATGAAGGTGTATGAAGTTGTATGAAGGGGTATTAAGGTGTATGGAGGTGCATGACAGTGTATGACGGAGTATGAAGTTATATGAAGGTGCATGAAGGTGTATGAAGGAGTATGAAGGTGTATGAAGGGGTATGAAGGAGTATGAAGGTGTATGAAGGTGTATGAAGGGGTATGAAGGTGTATGAAGGTGTATGAAGGTGTATGAAGGAGTATGAAGGTGTATGAAGGTGTATGAAGGAGTATGAAGGTGTATGAAGGTGTATGAAAGAGTATGAAGGCGTATGAAGGAGTATGAAGGTGTATGAAGGCGTATGAAGGAGTATGAAGGTGTATGAAGGTGTATGATATCAATATGCAGGAATAAATGCTACCCATTTGGTTTTATCAACTGAGTTGATAATGCGAATTGGCCAAGACATTCAAAAGCTGGCGTTTTGAGCGTTTTGTTAGCTCTTCGTCGGAGTGGGAATAAAGGTTGTTTAGTTGCTTGCGTAAATGGACCATTAATGGGATTTTCATGGGTTGCAGTAGTAATCATTTATCCCAAGAAATTGACAGGGAGTCAAATTTCATGGACCATAAAAATGCTGTGAAAAGGTCATTAAACGAGTGAAAACTTTTCAAGGGCCATTAAAAATTCCCTGTTAATGGGGATTTAATGGGCCATAAATTTTGCATGTTTTGCATTATAATCCGATGAAATTAACACCATGAAAATGTGGTGGTAAGTTTCATGGTTTGTTTTCTAATACCATGAAAATCCCATTAAACAACATTTCATGACCCCATCAAATTTAATGGCATTTTCATGGATTCTTAATGTTTTTGATTTCAGAATGGAAATTTCATGGGCCCTTTTGGGAATTTTTAATAGGGTTTTTAACAGGGTTTTCATGGGATTTTTAATGGTTTTTCATGGGATTTCCCCATGAATCAACACCATGAAAAACCTGTTAAAAGTGCATGTAAACCATGTGATTTTCCCATTAAAACGTCATTCAACATTGAGATACAAAGAACTGACAAAAAGGAACAATTCATGCAGTTGGTTTAGAAATGTGGTTAAACACTGTCTCCAGTGTTTCATATATCTTCTCAATCAAAACTAAAACTGAGGAGAAATTGGGAAAATAAAATCTATGCTAATTGTTTTATTAAGATCAGCTATCCAAACACTTTTTTTGTTTAAACTTGATGAATTAGTAATAATTGAGTTTGTTATTTGAAACTGTAGTTCTTAAATACTTTGTTGTAGTCATTTTTTGCATTTTAACTGGTAAGAAAACATCAGGTCTGGTATAAAGCAATCATGTTTTGAAAATTTCAGTCGCTAAGACATTTTGTGTGCAAATTATAAGTGTTCCCTGACGTTTGTTGTGCACTTGTAAAAGTTTCCCTTTCTGTCGAACCTTACTACCAAGTGATAGATATTAGTAAAATAGTAGGAAGAGGGAAGGAAACCTTTCAGCATCTGATAAACTATCAGGCTGGTTGTCCTATTAACATGTCTTTCAATGCTTTGTATTTCCTTCAGTATTGCTTCAATGGATGTCTGCATCCAAAGATTTAAGAAAATGTCAGGTTAGTCAAAAAGCCAGTAAGTACAAAGTGGTTAAAGGTCACCAGCGTTCAGGACGAATTGTAGTGGAGAGTTGGGGTGAGGTAAAAAGTTTACCAAGCCAGTGGGAGGGAGGAAGAAAAATTGGGGAAGGGGGAGGGGGAGAGCATTTTTGCCCCCACTCTCCCAGTCTCCGGCGAATCAAAAATGGCGGCTAAACACTCGAAATATGAAAACCACCAAAACCGCCTGCACTGCAGGCTAGGATTTGTTTGCCTTCATCTTTACATCTGCAATTGATGCAACCACAAAATACCTATGATAAAGAGCTTTGCAGCCCTGGGGAAATTTCCATATAAATAAGGATGGGGGTGCTTGTCAGAAATTTTGAAAAGAACCCCTAAGAACCCCTGTTTTGCGGATGCAGCTTAAAATTATTCTCACCCCTAAGAGGTACTAATTCTAAAACAAAACATTCTCCTGTGATATTCATTTCAATACCTTAAAAGGTACTGCAAAAGCTTCTGTAGTGGACCTTTTGAGGCTGAAAACCCTAAAAGGTATCAAAACCACTTCTTTAACTCTGAAAAGGTACAACGAGCACCCCGTGCTTTTTATGTTGGAGTTCCCACCTCCCAGGGCTTTGTAGTAGATTATCTTTTTGGTTAAGATGCCTTCTTTCATGTTTCAGGCTGCACTACAGTAGAAGCACTAGAAGGAGCCACATTACACCCTGCTCAGGTGTTGGCAATTGAGCACAAAAAAGGCACCTTGAATTATGAGTCTGATGCGGATTTGGTCTTTCTAGATGACGACCTCAATGTACATGCTACGCTTATCGCTGGAGAACCAGTTTGGTTGAAGAAAGGAGGTCTGGTGACTAGTGTGATGCAGCTGACCTATCACATGATACCAAACAAGTCAAAAAAACATATCACATAAATATGACATTATTTTCGAATGCAAGATGTGTGGTGGTAATAGGCACATTCATGTTCTCAGTATAGGACCGGAGCTAGCTTGCAACTGAGGCTAATGTGGGGAATCTCTCAAATGCATTGACATAAATCTCTTTTTAATGTTATTCCCCTGCATGAGCCTCCATTGCAAGCTTGTTTCAGTCCAATACTGAGAATACAACTATGGCCTTTTGAAATATAATTTAATATTAACCTCTATGAGCAGATACTTGCTTCCCCTCCCAAAAATAACAGACCAACTTTGGTGATCCACTAATTGCAAGGACAGCTTAAAGCCCACTTAATAATAACTTTGACTTCATTTAATAGAGGTGACAGTTACATAATTTATATTGTGTCCTCCATTAAATTGGACACCTATCAATGCCAAGCTTTATTTCGGGGCTGGGGAGGAACCCTGTGCATACATGGGACATTTGACTACTATTGCCATCACAAAATTTTGCTCAGTACAGTCCTTTTCTAGGTGAGGACATTTGATGTTTTAAAATGAGTTCAAGGACCTGTTCATTTTCACAAAACATGCAAAAAACAATAATGATAAAGACTTGACAATTTATATCAATTGTTCATAAGCACACAACCATATTTAAGGTATAAATTTGTACCCCTTTGGTGGGGAAAATTCATCTCTTTTGACTTTGAGGCCTTAGAGTGGAGATTTTGACCAAAACTTCATGTGAAAAGGTTGCCTCCTTCTCTTCATTCCCTCCCCCCCCCCCCCCCCCCGAACTTAACATTAGTTTTTTTGCCATGATTACTCAAAAAATAAGTTATAAATGCACTCCACGTTCTATATTTCCATTTAATGCAATGCTAGAATTCTACAAGTTAGTTAGAATCTAATTCTATAAGTTGGAGAAGTCTGGCAGTTCACATTAATATTTTTGCGATATTTTTCCCATCAATTTTATATTCATTGATAATTATTACATTTAGTTTTTCATAATTATTAGACTCACGAATATACTCAGTACATAAATTTGATAGATATTTGATAGAATATTTTACAGAGGAAAATTTATTTCAAAGAAGATATCTTCAAGTATGGTTTTTGGCCCAATTGCCTTATTTTCAGTAGAGAAATTATTGATATAATTTGTAAAAATTAAAAGTAATTCAGAACCTTGTGCTTGTTTATTGATTGTCAACAGTCTGAATTTTTGCATCCGTCCTGATATCTATGCTGTGTTTCTAAGGCGTAATGGACTGGCTAAACCGAAATTTAAAAGTGATTCCAACGTATTTCAAGAACATAAGATATTCTTCAAATATGTCTCCCTATAGCGAAATAGTAAAATATTTTTCCTACCACAATGTTTCTCATCTAGCCATATCCTCCTTAAAGAAACACTTGTGAACTTCTCAAAACAGCTGTTGACATTTTCTTACGTTCTCTGTATGCATTGCAGACCCAGGTTGCTTTCCATTCAACCAAAAATTCCGAAAAATTCAAAAGAGGAACAACTTTTACCATATCGGGAATTTCCTGGAAAAGTTTCCTGAAAATTCTCAACAATTAAGGCCTGGCTTTGAAACTGTTCAGGAAAAAAGTGGAGAGGGCGGGGCGGTGGTCTGATTTTTTGAGTATTTTAGAAAAACACCTTATAGTTTTGGTCTCATATATTGTCACGTGACCTGTGAAGGCTATTTTTAGCTCAGATTTCTTCTTAGCAAAACGGCACAACTTTTTAGAGTATTCAGGAAGCAAGGGTTAGCTCTATAATGTCAAGACTATTAGGTACATGATTTCTGTGCCTGGAGTTGTTGACATATTTCAAAAGAAAAATATAAAATAAGAAAGCACTTTTTTGAGGGGACTGGGCACTAGTACAAAATGCCGCTTATGCAAAAACGAATTCAAAATGCCGTTTTTAAAGTCCGGGCACACATCTTTTGTTGCTAACCTTTTGAGCTATCTAGGTGCATTCAAGTAAAATGACTGTTGATATAAACTGGTGCCGTTTTCGCTCAAAGGTTTTTCCAAATTTTTTGGCCGCAACAAGTCACGTCACCTAATAGACCATTTTCGATATGTTAAAATTCTAACATAGCTCCGAGGCTTGGCAGAATTAAACAAAATAAATTAATTATTCATCCCCGACATCCCCTACTTCGATGTGATTTCTTTTGTTTTATTCCCCAAGCCTCGGAACCAGGTTAGAATTTTAATATATCGGAAATGGTCTATTTGCATATGTAATTCAGATTAATATGACAAAATGTGCAAACCTATTAGTCTGAAAAAGTTTAAGGTTGGTATTGTTAAGGCCCTAGTTGATATAGACCACCACTCGGAGGGTTGGGAGAATTCTCTCAAACCCGAGACGTAGTCGAGGGTTTGTATAATTGTCTCGAATTCTCCCAACCCTCCTCGTGTTTAGATGAGGCTATATAAACACCGAAAAGTGCTCTATTGCTTAATTTTTACAAAGGCGAGTGTTATCATAAAACGCCGAATGATCAGGTATCTTGAAGATGATCGCAAATTACCCGAGTAAATTTTTTTAAATTTTATCCTCTTTCAGATAGAGGAATCGGAAACGAGTGTTTACCGCAAATGATCTAATAAACGCCCTCTCTCTCTAATGAACGCCTCCTATTTTATTAACGTACGCCCCCCTAAGCTGACAAGTTTGTATTAAACGCCCCCTGTCTAATAAACCCCCCCTTCCCTGAAAACTGGCTGGTGCACGATATACCAAGTGAATAGGAAGTCTCGAGTTACGTCACAAAGAACACAACAATGATTCTTATCCCTTACACAAAAGAACGAGACAATAGTGCATATATTGACTTGGTATATCGAGCATTACCCTGAAAACCACACATTAACTGGAAACAGATGTACAATACAATCAATCAATTTATTTGCGTCCTTACGTAATTAACACCGGTGTGCGAGTTGCGTCTTGCTCAATTTCCAGTTCAAAGTGAGGATAGCGTTCTTTAATGTTCTTGATCTCTGTGGTTAGGTCATCAGCAATTTTCTTTCGGCTTGTCCTAGCATTTATAATACCGTATTTAGGTTACCATGTTACAGTTATTGGAATAAACGCATCTCTCTTTTAGGGCCTGTTTACATGGAGGTGGGGGACCCCAGGTCATTTTTATTTGATCATGTTTACATGATAGGTGGGGTAACCCGCCTAGGCGGGTTGCCCGGTCTGCCAGGTAGGGTAACCCGCCTAGCCGGGGTCGCATTTTGCCATGTAAACGACTCAAGGTGGGGTAACCCGCCTAGCCGGGGTCGAATTCATGTTACATTTGCAAGCGCGCCAAAGCGCGTAAAAATTTGAACCAGAACAATATGGCCGTTAACTGCCTCTGGCGGAGGTTTTGTATTATCAAAAGTGACAGTAAAACGCCACAGCATTGAAATGCTGCAGCGAGAGCAGAAAATAAAGATAAAATAACACTGACCGCCATTTTCAATGTTTACATGCCTAGCGACCACGCAACAACGTCAAGTAAAGTCACCCCGGGACCCCGGGGTTGTAAGCTTGCATGTAAACGCTGGCCATTTTTCGACCACGGCTAGGCGGGTTACCTCACCCCACCTCCATGTAAACAGGCCCTTAAACGCCCCCCTTGGACCCATGAAATTTAATAAACGCCCCCGGCGTTTATTAGATCATTTACGGTATCTGTTGAATTTTTTGGCTAAAAAACGTTGACGTCATTATTCACATTGCTTTCTTGATCACTTTGTAGATTGGTATTTCTGTGCTTTTGAAGAATGGTCTTTCTGATTAACAGATATGGTGAGTTTATATATAAATCCCTATTTACCATTGTATTCATCTTGTATTGCTGGTCATTCCGATTTCTAAAGGCAGGGTTCCGTTGGCGATTTTTGTTGGTTGTTCAGTTGTGAACAAAATTGTACCTAGTTAAGCACGGACAACTATTAAAATTTCTGAGAAATTGCCTTAACTCTTCGTTAGTTGAAATCGCCATAAACTTCGTCGAATCACTGAACATTTTATAAGTAGCAGTAAATCTCGCTCGTGCAAACTAAAATAATCTTTGATGATCTCTAACTTGTATCCTGTTTTATGCAAGAAGACGTACAACAAGACAGTCGGGTATTTTCAAGGACCAACCGAGATTTAAAATTGGTTTTGTTCTGAAAGGATATATCTTTGTCGAGATTGCACTGCGTGCTATTGAAAGCGTATTCAAATTACTTGAAAAACATTACTGTGATTTTCACAGTCAAATTCTCAACAAAAATTTCTTGTGGGTATGTTTTTCTGTAAGAAGACTTGTTTTGGGCACAACTGACTTACCGAACTAAATTATATTTCTCGCTTGCCTTCGTCATATGAACAGTGTCGACGAATTTTTAAAGCAAATAAGTTTCCCTGACTGCCTTTTTTTCATATTCTCCCCTCTTGTGTTTGGTGACCTTGAATGACCTTCAAAAGGCCGCATTTGCCATAGTCGCCATCTTGGTTTCATTATAATACAAATTTAAAATTATTCATAACAACGTGATTTTTACGAGGTAATTAAACAGACTGTCGTCGGGAGATTTAGAACAGATTATGTTCTGATTAATTTCTAACAAAGGCGTGTTTACAATATTGAAATAATGTGCTCACATTTGAAACGCTTGCGTCGCTTTTGCAACAAAAAAAAAACGAAAAATAAACAGTTCTCTAACAATTGTCTGTTACTCTCCTAAATGTGAACAGTCTATGTTTTGAAAAATGAATATTTTGATTCCTGGTGTTTTTGTCTGGTAGGACCGCATGGCTGATGAACAATTATTCCACGAGCGCGTGTTCGATATGAGATGGTAGATAGCTAAAGAAGTGCGTAGCGCCGAGTTTGCTTTAATCATCTCATCTCCAACACGTACAAGCCCGAGAGGAATAATTGTTTTAGTAAAACACGCCTCCAAAATATAGAAAATTTCAAATAAAATAAGAATAAAAACGCCCAAAAATTATGCCTGCACTATTACCATTTCTGTAATATTTTATAATTGCTCATATGCCTTGATGGTAAGCCAATAAAAACTCTTGAACTGCATTATCCAAGGATTCAGTTTTGTAAGAATTTGCTTTCTTAAAAACTGAATCATTGGATAATGCAATTCAAGAGCTTTCATTGGCCCTTTTTACATTAGAGGACGCATTATCCGACCAGAATGACAATGCTTCCTCGCTATTTTTGTACTAAAGATGCATTATCCGTCTGGGCGAACTTGGGCAAACATTCGTAGTTCGTCTGGTTATGCGTCTTTAGTATAAAGACGGGCACAAGATGCATTATACGTCTAGACGAACTATCCTTCGAAATGCGTCTTGAACGACGCACTACGAGAGATAGTTCATCTAGACGCATAATGCGTCTTCTGCCCGTCTTTATACTAGAGACGCATAACCAGACGAACTACAAATGTTTGCCCAAGTTCGTCCAAACGGATATTAAAACGGCCATTATTCTCAAAATGCAAATTGTTTTTCCGCAACAAGCACACTTGTAACAAATCGCCGTCAATTTTCAATCTGTGGAGGGAATTTTGAGTTCAGACCTTAAAATGTGCATATTGACTGATTTGTCCGGTGGAATATTCAGTTGCAGAAGTGTTGACCTGATTTTTTTGCTTATATTTCTTTAGCAACTCCCTGCTGTGGATTATCATGGTTTGCATGTTTTGGACTCTATGGATGCCATATGCCTGCTGACATGAAGGAGGTTCTGGATCATGCTTGGGTGGTTTCTCTTCTTGATGCTTCGTTAGGTAAAGGACAATAGTTTAGTCACTTATACCGTGAGGTCGACTTGTCATCGATCAAAACAAAATCAGAACATTGTCAAGAAGAAAAGTGAGGCTAGGAGAAAATCTGTATCTTATTGTAGTCTTGATGAATCGCCAAATTCTTACAACGTACGCTAAAAGAGACGTATAGGAAATAGGAAAGAGAATTTATACCTTCAACCAGAGACTGAAAAGATTGATTAAACGCGGATCCATGTTATTGAAACCACGGGCCGGACTAAAACAAATTTCTTGGAAATAATTGTCGTTTGTTTGAGTGTCGAATTCGACTGGCATGCACTAAATTACTCGAATCTTTCAGCAGATCACTCAGATTTTAAATTGAGTGTTGTTTGCGTATTCAGCTGAATTGTCTTGAAATTTTGCTGCTGGAATACAGTCACATTCAACATGCCACTAAAAAAACAGGAAATCTTTTTAACAACAAGATTTCAAAGCTAAAAGTTAGCGTATGAATTGTATATTCCGGGAGGTTTCGATTAATTATTTTGGAAATGTTCGCTTGCTTGTTTATCTGTAAGTCAGTTGGAATTACCTTTTTTGTCGCCAGATTTCGTTGTCTGATTAAGAATTCAACATGCACTGAACTACACAGATGTATTTTCACAGAACATTTTCAGAACTAAACGCAAGTGTATGAATTGTACATTCGAAATATTCCGTGTGGTTTCAATTTACAACATGGATCCTCGTTTTATTTGTATCCAGTACTTTTAGCCTTTCGGCAAATATTTTTGCAGAGAAGTTATCAAGTTAGTCAACGGAAAATTTATTTCAAAAGCAGAGCAAATGGTTGCTTGAAACCAACGTACAAAAGAAAAGTTTGAATTTATTTCAATGTTTACCAATAACTTCGAATCTTAGTGTGAACACTCTTTCGTAAAAATGGGATAGTTTTTTTCGCTAGTTTATAGTTTCAGTTTTGATTACTGTATTTTCCTAAAATAAGACATTTCGAGAGTAGTTTTGCCAGAATTATTGTTTTTTCTGGTTATCCTTGTAATAATGTTTGGATGTTTAGGAGTTAGTGTTTTTTCGATAAAGCAATTTCGTATTATTGATCTTGGTTTCTACAAATGATTTTCAGATATTGATTTTTTTTCAATCTTTAATAATAGTAATAAGACATTTTGAGAGTAGTTTTGCCAGAATTATTGTTTTTTCTGGTTATCCTTGTAATAATGTTTGGATGTTTAGGAGTTAGTGTTTTTTCGATAAAGCAATTTCGTATTATTGATCTTGGTTTCTACAAATGATTTTCAGATATTGATTTTTTTTCAATCTTTAATAATAGTAATAAGACATTTCGAGAGTAGTTTTGCCAGAATTATTGTTTTTTCTGGTTATCCTTGTAATAATGTTTGGATGTTTAGGAGTTAGTGTTTTTTTCGATAAAGCAATTTCGTATTATTGATCTTGGTTTCTACAAATGATTTTCAGATATTGATTTTTTTTCAATCTTTAATAATAGTAATAATAATGTGTCAATGCAGGTGTTGTAAACAAATTAACCTTAAAAATACCTGTAATTAAATTAATGGTACAAAACAATAAAATATTTTAAAACAATTGTTTGCTTTATTGTTCGTTTGTTTTGTTTTTTTATTTTACAAAAGAAATAAAAAAATGTTGCCCTTTTAAAAGGGGCCTGGTAACTAGAAGAAATGTAGGCTCTCTTTTACTATTTTTTGACTATGTAGGGTTGCCAAAAAGAAAAAAATCTGCGCTTTTGAACAGTCTAGCCAAAAATCAAACATATACTTTGACTTTAGATGAGATAAATCTGCTGCACAGCGCAAGATTTTTCCCGCCAAAAGACTTAGTATATTTTTGACTCGAACCAGACACCATTCAAAAGCGCAGACTTTTTTTCTAAGGACAATTTTTTCGCCAAAAGGTTTTTTCTCGACTTTAAAAGCGCAATATCGTTAACTGAGATACATTTTCCCGCCAAAAGTTTTTTCCCCTTCCCTTTTTTCTCCGGTCTCTTAAAAGAAAGAATTTTTTCATATAAAGAAAATATTGCCGTCAAAAGATTCGCTCACTTTTAAAGCGCGACTTTTTCCTCAACCATTAAAACGAACAGCATTTATCCCGAACAATTTCCTGTCAAAGTCATTTTATTACAATCTGCTTCTCCTTGCTCCGTTCTTTGTTGATTCCACTGAGCTTTCTGACGTTCGTCTTTGAATCTAGAAGGAAAAAATCACATATTAACTGACAACCCCCACTAGAATTGATGTCAAATTTATAAAACAA